>LPNX010126556.1:20168-117882 GCA_001517045.1 Pseudotsuga menziesii | reverse complement strand
TAGGAATATGAACAGATAGGAAGGTGAAAAGGCTGGTTTTCAACCGCCACATCTAATGTATAAATATAGCTTTTGGCAATGTAATATGAATCAATCGGGAGTTATGGTCATAAGGTCATGCAAAGTGCAAATGGAGGTAAAACCTAACCTATATGCCAGTTTAGACATAATACTTGAAATCAACACTAACAGGTCAAAACCACTGTCAAACCACGCTCAAAATGGACTCCTACATCATCAAATTAGTCCAAAATGGTCAGAAACGGTCAAAACTATAGAAAGTGGGTAAAAATTTTCTAAAATTTTCTATAAATAGTAAAAAATTCAAAAATTCCATATCATTTGAAATTTTTACCTATTTGAGCTCAAAAATTCCAACGTGAATTATGGGATCATCGTCAAGCGAAATTCGACACCGTTTGTTCCAGGTAACTCCTCATGTCCTCCTCTTTCTATTTCATGCAAATTTTTTGAGTTTTCATGGTCCATTTCATTTTTTATGCCATCCTAAAGTATGCGTTTCGACCCACGTGGGTATCGGGGGTTTTTCCGCGTATAGGGCTGGCCATATGCATAAAAACCGCTCAAATACGCGTACATATGCGGCTGTTTTGCAAACAGTCGCGTATGCGGCTGTGAATGAGGATTTCTAAGGCAAATACTAAGCAAAAATCTTGTTTTCTGTGGAGGATAGTTCTAGAATGGAGAGAGAGGGAACATGGTGATGTAGAAGAGGCAGTGCAAGGTGACTTAATGGCCCAACAAGATTTGCGTGCATGCGGCTTGTATAAGTTTTGGTGTCTTGGTAACCTGAGGGCCAAATCAAGACTCCTGCAGATGCTAGTGGATTACTGGGATCCAAACTTTGATTCTTTTCACATTGACGGGATGTCGCTCAGTATAGATATTGAGGACATATACTTTATCACTGGATTATCCTGACGAGGAGAGGTTGTAAATATTTGATCTTGTGGGCCAGGAGGTGGATTGACTATCGATGAGTACATTGCAGTGTACTGCTTTCCGGACACGAAAAAGGTTGGGAGTCAAATCCTGACAAACTCGATCCAAGTGCCGGGTTTGAAGGCCATACTATTGGCACTTGGTAGGATAGCCAACTTAGCTTCACTCCACCAGGCCTCTCGGCCATTGATGTTCTATGCGGTGGAGTGTATGAGACCCATAGTGTATGATTGGAGCACTGCTTTGTTGAGAAACATGAAGTAGCAACTCAGTGACTGCAAGATGGACAGGGTGAGAAACTTCAGTTTTGGCAACATACTGAGCACGTTCTTCTTTGAGCGTGTACCAGGGCTAAGCCCTAGAGTGGACATTCCTCCACACGGAGTTCGATACCGGGCCTAATGACGTTGGGAAAATGTTATGCGCAGACTGGGCGGAGGTAGGGTGGCTAACCCCTACCCAGCGGACTTCATTCCATGGTGGCAGAGGTAGATCATAGCCATCGATGACTATCCCTATGTAGGGATATATTTCCATGGAGATCCGAACATGCCCCTACCAACTGGAGTGACATATGGCGACACAGGTAACGAATCCCAAACCCACTTTAATTTTTTTGATTTATTAATTTTTTTTGTGTTTTTTGATATATTGACTCAAAAGACATGTTTTGGTGTGATGACACATAGTGACAATCTGTCATGTGTATGCAGATGTTGGACCACGACAACCGGATGGTTTCCCTCGTCATAGACGAAGGGGAAGAGGAGATGACATCATGGGTGTGGATATGGAGCGGACGCTCCAAAGCATTCACACAAACTTTATATGCTTGACACACTGGGTACCCATGGCGCAATTCAAGGACTTGCTTGAGGCCATGCAATGCCAGGTGGTTGGTGTACCACGGGCATGGGTTTGATTATTTCGATGGATAGCTAGAGCCGTGGTGTGTTACCGCGATCAGAACCCCCCTCCTCCTCCTCAGGCTTAGAGACCTGAGAGTACTTCTTTTTGTACTACCATGTATTATATTTTGGTGGCTTGAAAGCCCCAATTTTGTATTATGACACTTATGTATTATGACGTGATCCAAACTTTGATTCTTTTCACATTGATGGGATGTCGCTCAGTATAGATATTGAGGACATATACTTTATCACTGGATTATCCTGACGAGGAGAGGTTGTAAATCTTTGATCTTGTGGGCCAGGAGGTGGATTGACTATCGATGAGTACATTGCAGTGTACTGCTTTCCAGACACGAAAAAAGTTGGGAGTCAAATCCTAACAAACTCGATCCAAGTGCCAGGTTTGAAGGCCATACTATTGGCACTTGGTAGGATAGCCAACTTAGCTTCACTCCACCAGGCCTCTCGGCCATTGATGATCTATGCAGTGGAGTGTACGAGACCCATAGTGTATGATAGGAGCACTGCTTTGTTGAGAAACATGAAGTAGCAACTCAGTGACTGCAAGATGGACAGGGTGAGAAAATTCAGTTTCGGCAACATACTGAGCATGTTATTCTTTGAGCGTGTACCAGGGCTAAGCCCTAGAGTGGACATTCCTCCACACGGATTTCGAGACCCGGCCCAATGATGTTGGGCAAATGTTATGCGCAGACTGGGCGGAGGTAGGGTGGCTAACCCCTACCCAGTGAACTTCATTCCATGGTGGCGGAGGCAGATCATAGCCATCGATGACTATCCCTATGTAGGGATATATTTCCATGGAGATCCAAACATGCCCCTACCAACTGGAGCGACATATGGCGACACAGGTAACGAATCCCAAACCCACTTTAATTTTTTTGATTTATTAAATTTTTTTGTGTTTTTTGATATATTGACTCAAAAGACATGTTTTGGTGTGATGACACATAGTGACAATCTGTCATGTGTATGCAGATGTTGGACCACGACAACCGGATGGTTTCCCTCATCATAGACGAAGGGGAAGAGTAGATGACATCATGGGTGTGGATATGGAGCAGACGCTCCAAATCATTCACACAAACTTTGTATGCTTGACACACAGGGTACCCATGGCGCAAGTCAAGGACTTGCTTGAGGCCATGCAATGCCAGGTGGTTGGTGTACCACGGGCATGGGTTTGATTATTTCGATTGATAGCTAGATCCGTGGTGTGTTACCACGATCAGAACCCTCCTCCTCCTCCTCAGGCTTAGAGACCTGAGAGTACTTCTTTTTGTACTACCATGTATTATATTTTGGTGGCTCGGAAGCCCCAATTTTGTATTATGAAACTTATTTATTATGACGTCACATTTTGGATGTTAATGAAAAATTTTTATGATGATCAACTATTTATTTACATGTGTGCAAAAATGTATGTTTGTGATATGCTTATGGTCTATGAAACAAATGCCAATCTAATACATAGTTAGCATATGAGTCAGCAACTTGATTAAAAATTCTTGAAACATGTATGCATGTTATATTCTCAAATTGTTGTTCTAGCAATCTCACACATAAGAAGCTTTGTAATAAAACTGGATCCCTAACATGATACGATCCATTAAGCTGTGAAACCACTAAATGTGAATCAAGAAATACCTCAAGAGAGAGAACACCATGTGAAATGGCATCACCCAATAACTCAATAACAACACTATATTCAACAACATTGTCCAAAGAAGGCTGTAAACATATGCCTCCTAAAGACAATACTTGACCCATAAGGGTATAAATCACCTAAGCAGCCAAAGCTGAGTTTTGAGTGTGATGGCTAGCAACATCAGTGAATCCTATGTAAATGGAATACTCCTTCGACATATGCCAGACGAAACGGAAGCTAATCAACAAACATGATCACCATAAGAAAACCTAACTATGCAACTTAAAAACTGTACAATAATATACAAAAATCAGCCCTGGCTGAAGATAATGCATAGTATTTTTTAAGATAGATCCCATTTCTAGGCTCTGCCAAGGCTGTTCCTTCATAATCCACTAGCTCATATGCACCCTTCTCTAACAGACATTTGACCTAGTAAGGACCATGCCACATGGGATTAAACTTCCTTGGCCCTAAGGGTTCTTTAGCTTGATCCCACAAAAGGACCAAATCACCTTCACTAAACCTCCTCAGACGGATAGAATTATCATATTGGACCTTAACACGATGCTTATTTACTTATAGAGCCACTAAGGCATCTCGACGCTGCTCATCAAGCTGCTCTAAGTGGACCAAACGTTCCTCCAATGCGGAAGTGTCTGGTAAAATCTTTATAGCTAGCTTCAACGAAGGGATTTTGCATTCAACTAGCAAGACAGACTCCACCCCATGCACAAGCTGATATGGAGAGAAACCGGTGGCAGTATTAACTGCAGTTCTATAGGCCCACAAAGCAGGATATAACATGATAGGCCAATTCATATTTCTTTGTGCGATGGTTCGTTGTAGAATGGACTTAAGTGATTTATTCACTGCTTCAACCTATCCATTCACCTAAGGGTAATAAGAAGAGGAATGCTCATGCTTATACCCTAACTTTTAATCCAACTCTTCCATCATTCTATTTTGAAAGTGCGTACCATGGTGAGTGACAAGCTCTTTCAAAATGTCAAACCGAGTAATAATTTGGTTGAAAATGAAATGCGCGGCTGTCTCACCATCATATTTAATTGTGGGCATATCCTCTGCCCATTTTGTAAAATAATCGACAGCCACTATGATGTGATGATGCCCCCCCAGCCGAAGCTGGGTTGCAATCCATAAAGTCAAGCCCCCACTTGGTTAAGGGATCGACGGTGATAATAGGATGTAACGGGGCTGGATGCGAGAGAATATTGTGTGCAAACACCTGGCAAGGGAAAAATATCCCTCTCTCAAGATTTTTTGGGCTGTGGAAATCCTAGATAAATGACCACCACACCCCCCTCCATGGCAATCATTCAGCACAATCTCAGCCTCATCAAGGGTTAAACAACGACACAAAATGGAATCTACCCCATGGCAGTACAAAGTGTTATCCATTATAAGGTAGTTCTTAGCTACATGACATAATCGTCATCGCTCATCCCATGAAAGGTGAGTAGGGACCTTCAATGTTTTCAAATATACAATGATATCCCTGTACCACAGGTCCAAAGATGAGATAAGGAAAATATGCTCATCGACAAATGTATCCTCATAAACCTCCTCCTCCTCCAAACTTGGAAAATAAGACATGAGTTCCGCAAAGATCAACAATTTCTTCAATTTTTCCGAAAGGAATTCAAGATTGAACTCTTGCAAAATAAAAATCCATTTATTGTATTTTCCCCCAATCATCCTTCTAGTGAGGATGACCTGAAACGAATTGATATGAGCTACAACCAAATTTCAGTGAAGGAGAATGTAATGTCTCAATATCTGAACCGCATGAATGGTGGCCAAAACAAGTTTCTACACATGTGAATAACGGATTTCTGCATCAATAATATTTTGGCTCAAATAATATATGACATGCTCATGGAGCTCCTCATCCTCCTGAACCAAAACTATACCAACCGTCTCCATGGACGTGGCCACATAAATAAATAAATCATGGCTATAGTCAGGTGGACTAAGCATGGGGGCCGATGCTAAGGCTTGCTTAAGGGCATCAAAGGAATCTTGGGCTCGCTCATCCCAGAAAAAGGAGTGCCCTTCTTTAAAAGACGGATAAAGGCTTTAGTCAAGTTGGAAAAATTAACCATGAATCTCCACAAGAAATTTTCCATGCCTTGCAAACACTGAAGATGTCTAATATTACGTGGGGAGACAATTGAAGTATTACCTCAACCTTTAAGGGATCGACTTATATGCCCTCCCTCGATACAATGAATCTTATCAAGCGACCAACAGTCACGCAAAAGATGCACTTATGAGGATTTAAACGAACCTGATAATGACGACATATTTCGAAAACTAACCTCAGATGGTATGGATGACACACTCTCAAACTAGAATGAGTAGCGAGGTCATCCAAATACACTTAGATAATCGTTTTGAGATCATGAAAAATTAAGGTCATAGCCCGCTGAAAAGTAGCTCTGATGTTTTTAAGGACGAAAGGCATCTTCCAATATGCAAAAGTACCCCAAGGACAAATAAATGCAGTCTTATGTTGATCCTCGGGTTTGATCTGAATATGATTATATCCAGAAAAACCATCGATGAAGGAGAATACCTCGCTTCTCGCACACTCATCCAAAATTTGATCAATAAATGGTGTGGGAAAATTATCCTTAGGACAAGCACGATTTAAGTCATGGAAATCAGTGCATATATGGATCGCTCCCTGCTTCTTATCAACTAGAATAGGATTTGAAACCCACTTCGTCAAGGGAATGGGATAGATAAAACTGGATTTCAATAGTTTCTCTATCTCTTCCTTAATGTCGGGTGCTTTTTTAGGATTCACCGCATGCAAATGTTGTCGAACTGGCTTCGCGTCCGGATAGGTCGTAATTTCATGTTCGACAATACGAGGATCGATACTTGGAATTTCCTCGTATGACCAAGAAAAGATGTCACAAAACTCTTTAAAAAGTTCGGTATACTCCACGATATCATCAGAGGAACAAATCGCCCCAATGTAGACGTTCTCAACTTTGCCAGGATCGCGAGAAATATTGATAGGAATAGTAGGTGATAAATTTGTCATGTTATCCTTAGGACAAGCATGATTTAAGTCACGAAAATTAGTGCATATACGGATCGATCCCTGCTTCTTATCAACTAGAATGGGATATGAAACCCACTTCGTCAAGGGAACGGGATAGATAAAACCGACTTTCAACAATTTCTCTATCTCTGCCTTAATGTCGGGTGCTTTTCTAGGATTCACTGCATGCAAACATTGTCGAACTGGCTTCGCATCTAGATAGGTCATAATTTCATGTTTGACAATACAAGGATCGATACCTAGCATTTCCTCGTATGACCAAGAAAAGATGTCACAAAACTCTTTAAATAGCTCGGTATACTCCACGATCTCATCAGGGGAATAACTCGCCCCAATGTAGACATTCTCAACTTTCCAAGAACATGAGAAATATTGATAGGAATAGTAGGTTTCTTGATACGCAAAGGGCTCTCAGGTGGAGTGGGTTCCTTTCCAAGGTCCAGTTGTGACGAACCATAATCCTTCACATGAGTCACAACCTTAGTAGCGCGCACCATGTTAACGCAACCATGACCACTATTGGCTTCTGACGGATTTTGATCTCCACCTGATGTGCAATGAGTATCAATGGTCCTCGAGTTCATATTTTTATTTTTGGGTAAAGGATTAGTTAGCATGGCTGGGCCCTATGCTATGAACCTCGAGGCATCTTCCATATGAGGGCACAAGTGAGTGAGGTGGTCCTCCTTACATAAATTGCAAGGAAACTTTACCTTACGTTTAGACTACTTGTCCCCACCAGCATTATGAGCATTCTTGTCTTTATAATTAGCATTTTCATTATTGTTCCCACCCTTACGATTATTTTTCCCTTTTTTCCTATTCCTTCTAGGTTACTAGTTTCCCTTCTGGTCCGACGATTACACGGAAAGTACACTCGCCGTTTGGGTAGGTTGAGACGAAGCTGTGGCTTGTCCTGACGCGGATTGATTATTTGACAATTGGCTCACTTGTTTCACAACCGAATCCACAGGTTTGGAAATTGTACAACCCGCAATTCCATCGGCATGTGGTCTAGGATTGATCTTGGGATTGAAACTAGATCGTGGAGAATTAGGTATAATCTTATACAAAATTCCGGATTGAGCGTAGATCAAATCCAACTCTTGTGCCCTAAATATTGCTTGCTCCTCGTTTTGGACTCCGAATGTAGAAACATCCTTCATGATATAAGGTAACAATAACTTGAGGAACCACTTAAGGAGAAATTCCGATGGTATAAAGGATTTAATCAACTGCTTCCATCTACGCCACTCTTGAATATGATCCGAGATATGTGTGGCTTTGTCTTGCCGAAATGTCGACAAGAGCTCGGTACCAACGTCATAATACACTGGTAGCTGAAAGTGATTGAGGAAATTCATGGCAAGGTCACCAAATAAAATGAATGCCCCCCTTGGTAACTCTATATATCATTTCGTTGTAGGCCCAGTTAGGGTGTGTTGAAATAGCCTCAAACAGATTGAATCCTCATGTAAGGAATTGGAAGAGCACCAAAGGTGAAAAGTAGTGACATGCTCACTAGGATCTTCTCCATATTTTCCCTTGAAATTGCGAGTGTCCAAAGGAAGCTTTTTAGGGATGACCTGTCAGGCCGGGTCATGAGATACGTGATCGTTCATAAATCTCGATATGTCAGGTAAGTTCAATGTTGCAAGGAAAGGGAGCCTATGTTGAGCCAGTCTATGCCATGCTCCCTGATAGTTTTGGTTCATGTAAGTTTGATTGATATAAATACCATGGCCTTGGCCATAGTAACCTCCTCCCGTTTGACCTGTATAGGGTTGCATGGAAGCATTATGATGTGGTGTACCTTGATTATGCGGTTCTACAAAGCCATAATTGGAAGAGTAAGCAGGTTGTTGATACCCACACCCATAAGGTTGATATTTCTGTCCATACTATGGTCCATAAGACTATCCATGAGAAGCTCCATAAGGTGTCCCATGGGATGTCCCATGAGAAGATCCATAATTAGGGATATGGGGAACTCCTTGTGATGGACCATAAGATGATACAGAAATAGGGATATGACCTCCCGATACAAAGGAGGTGCTTGACTCTAAGATACTACCATGTGAACAGTCGCAGTATGAACATGGATAGTAGTGATATTCCATCCCGAAGGACCATGTGAATGAGGGGGAGGAAGGGTTGTCAAAAATGCATTCGAAGGAGTAGGGTTCGAGGACAAAGGAACATGTGAAGGGATGTAAGTGGTGTTCCCTATAGTCACTCATTTTGGTTCTGGTATCCGCATATGGTTACTAACACTAGGTCTAGGATAGACATGTGAAGTTGCTTCCACCACTGGGATGGAAGGTGTAATGTGACTAGTGCTCCCAAATCTCTCCGCATGGAAAGGAATAGGAGTGCCCCCTAGGCGTATTTCTAGGTTCAAATTCTAACTCGACATGATGTGTCGGATCGGGGGCAGGGATCTCAGACATGCCATAACAAACATGACTAGTGCTTGTGGGTTCATGATGAGTCTGATCGCCTAGAAACCAATACCGACGACCTATGAATGAGGGATCATAACCAGAATGTGAAGGTATTTTCGATGAAGGATCATATACGGGAGTAGAATCTTCATCCCCAACCTCGTGAGGTGGAGGGGACATCTCAAGAATCTCATCTTCATGATCTCCCATCGTGTGTGAATCAAAGTGAGAAGTAGTTCACCCGGACTATTTGTTTCTCTCTCCCAAAGGAGGAGAAGATGTGGAAGGCGGAAGTCCTGCTAAACGACGAGAACGGCGAAGTGCCGCACCCGAATCCACAATGACTCAAAAAATGAAAAGACTCGATCTAATTATGTAAACCCTAGGAAAACTAGTGTGGACAGAGCATACACCTATACAGTGTAAATCCAAATCACAAGAAAACAAGGGTAGGATATGTGAGCTCCTGAATGAAGCAGGTATGTCTCGCCTAGGAGAGGATTGAGACTCCCATACACAACAAGCGGAGGTTCGTAACCAATTATAGTGGCCCTTAGCTTCAACGCATATAGTGACTATGCTGTCCAACCCCTACCTGGCCAGGACACCTGCAGAATAACCTCTGCAAAGTAGCCTCTCGATAACCTAGGTAAGGAAACTAAGGTCACCTCAAATATATAATCAATGCTCAGGCGGAAATTCGTAGGTTGGATTGACTGTATGGGTAGGGTAGCAGTACCAAAAATCTCTAAAGAGCCCCTAGATATGAATACAATCCTGGAAATATCTCCGGTGCTACTCAGTTATGACCAGGGGTCATGCCAATCAATAACTGCTCACACTACCTCATGCTTAACTCCCTTGTAAGAGGAGGATCCTAAGAAACACTAATTATATAAAGGAATTTCACACTCTCACCTGGATAGACACATAAATGTTTCGTTTAGTGGTCTTGGAGAATTTACTCACAATGAACGATTCCAAGACCCTAAAACCTAATATTGTTGGTGCACCCTATAAAAGAAAAGAATGTAATTCATTTTATTATGCATTGATTTTAATTGGCTTATTACTCAAAAGGGCAAATGTTCGTGCAACTAATGATGTTATGACGCAACAAGAAGTAAAATGCACACCTAAAAATCAATGCAAATGGACTGTGTCAAATGAAAAACGGGTTATGCTACTACGTGAAGTGCAAAATTTTCCTTCAAATGAATATGCAATCATTCTTATATGAAAATCTGACTAATATTCTCCAAGCAAACCTAATGCAAGTACCATGCAAAATGCAAAATGCAAATAATGCATAATGATGCAAAAAGCAAATGTTTTTGTATTTTTTGAATTAAATGAGATAAAAAGAAAAAGTATGACTCTACAACCCCCAGAATCTACAAGCACTATCAGACAGCACCCAAGCAAAGAAATAAGGTAAAATATACCTAATGCACTAATCCCAAAACAAAAAATAGAAAATGAAATGACAAGAACATTTAAAAAAAAAATTAAACTAAAAAGTGTCTCTGGTCAGAAACAGGGGTGTATACAGACTCCAGAAGCATCCAAGAAGACTCAGCAATCATCCAAACTCACCCAGCAACACTTAATCTTCCCAAAAAAGGAAAAACTCAGGGCATACGTGACTGTTTGCAGAAAATACGCATATATACATGGCTATTGCAGGAAGACCCACGTGTACACATGACTATGAAGGAAAAACTTGTGTACAGGAAGAAAAATAGATAAAAAAAGAAGGTAAATAGACAAGCTGAGACAAAATTTAATCCTATCAGACACTACTAGGAAAACATGCCCCCAGACCCGACTCAGAAATAGAGAAATTAGAGCAATTCAAGAACATTGAATGCCGATAAAATCCCCAAAGGAAATGACTAGGAACTCCCTAGTATGGTCGCCAATTCTGTTATGGAGAAAACTTTCTTATGGCTTGGGGTACCATAACAGATAGGGTAACTGCAGAAATCAATCCCTTCCCATATACAAGAGAAATAAAACATCTAACTCTAAAGGATCTCAAAACATACCTTATTCCGGATGGTTGATGTAGATCCTTGTTGAGCTTTTCCAATTTCACTTGTGTTAGCAATTTGCTCTCTCAATAATCAACAAACAAGACAAGCATGCTATATATTGATGTTAGACCTACTCTAGCATATATAATCAATAATGTATAAGCAATTAAAAGCATCCATGGATTCAATATTCATTTAAATTCACATTATTGGATAGGAACATATATTTCTATTAATATAAATCAAAGATTACAAGAATGACAACCTCTGTCAGCACGTCTGCGAACCGGAGAAACTGAGTCCTCCACCTGGGCCTCCACCACTTCAATCCTCCATCTCTCCATAGCAATCTCACAAGCAAAGGCAAGCTTGGGAAGAACACAAAGTGCTCCAAGGTACAAAGGGATGCAAACTCAAGTATAATCAAGCTTCGGCAACAATGGACTATAGTTTTCTTGCTCTTTAATTCCTCCTCCTTCAATGTGTCCCAAGGGTTACTTATATAGTGCTTCAATGGGGTAATGGAAGGCCAAATCCAAGTGATCTCAAGGCATATGGAAGGCCAAGAAACCAGTGACTCGGATCCACATCAAGGAAAACTCCAAAACTATTTGGTCTTTTGCACACATCTTGATGTACGTGGGTTTAAGGGTCATATTCGCATATATACGCGAGAATGGGTTTAAAAGTCGTGTATGGAAAATAATGCATGTTTTTAGAGATGATCTTGGAAACATCAAAGGTACAAAAATGGTCCATGGGATCCAAAGAATCTGCAGAGGGATAGGGAAGGCCATAAATACGTGAACTACCATGTGTGGTAAAATAAGCTGTAACAATGTGTATTACCAAACGTATTTGTATCATTCAATCAAACATAGACAAGGATTGATCAATTCTTAGTTGAAATATTCTGATACTTACCACATCCCCTTGAGAAGATATCACGAGCAAAGATAGCAGAGGCGAGCCTATGACAACATTGATAGGTGTGAGACCATGTGAACGAGTCGAAATATAGACCAACCTTGAAATCTCCAATGACAACTCTCTCTATGAGGCAAAATGGATCAAAGGAGGGTGATTTGCTGTACCACACTTTAAGCATTCGATCTTCTCCCCCCCAACCATTGGAATTATTAAACACTAAATAGAAACCTTTTTAGTTTTCCACAGTGACAAGTGGTGTTAGTCAAGCTTCCATGTTTTGAAACAAAGCGACACTCCTCCTTCATTTCATAGAAATCTTAATAAGAGTAAAAGAACAAAGCACAATTTTTGTAGTGCTTTAAAATTTCTACTATCCTTCTTTTTGCAATAGCATGTATACAAGTAATTAAAAATCATATTCTTTGTTTAAGAATATTAGGTTGTTTAACATAACAATGAGGTTTTTCTCCCATCACACAAACAATTAAGCCAAGGGTTTATTCTCATAAATAGATAAGGATAGATAACTATATATATGTAGAGAGATATCTTCCACTTTAATACCTTATTTCGGTTACAAATAATAGTTTATCTATTATTTTCTTATTAGGTATCATAGTTTCATAATAATAGGAATTACACTAATTCATGTCAATCGTTGTCACTCTTATTCATAATTTGATGAGCATGTAATTTACCCTTTAATTTATTGTACCCAAATTCAAATTGTCATTTCATCAAGATGACACTAGTTTAAACTTTACTAGATCCCCAAAGCTTTGGTAGCCAACCTTTCCCCCTAGTGGAATTCATCCCCAATCATCGTTTTAGTCACACACGCTTTCAATCTCCTAGCATAATTAAATTTCATCTAATTTTTATGAGGCTAGGATTTTCACTTACAGTGCCTTTTTACTTATGCTTCACATTTTCTAGTCGCATTCTGAGGGGATGTTACAAATGTTTAATGAAACCAATTTTGATTTATAGAACCTTCGAAACTATAAAGACTTTTTTTTTAGGATCATGGTTTTCTCAAGGGTATGTTAAAAAAACTCTAAGAGAAGCATTCCTAAATCATCATAGTTGTGATGAATTAAAATGTTACGTAAGCCATATTGTAGCAAATATTTTGAAATTGAGATTTAATGCAGATGTACACATGACATTTTAATAGAAAGTGATTTTCATCTTAATTTTGGGTGTTATATTGTCTTAATGAATCACCAAATATTTAATTATCGACCAGGGTTTCTAAAATTTGAGTTGACACAAAATATACGCTAAGGTAGAAGGATACCTAGGGTGTCGTAGAAATATTTTAATAAAGAAAAGATCGAAAGATCTTTCAAAATGAAAAACCGAGTCAAACTTCAGAAATCCAACTACTAAGTTATTTAATTTTCAATAGATCAGAGCAGTATTAATCTATACTACTCTACTCTATAAACGATAACGAAAAAGATATATATAATACTAATCTAAGAAACAAGACTTAATCTAGGAATTAGAAAGGCTATAAACAAATTCAGGACTCTAATTATATAGAAACAAAAGATTATATTATCTACGGAAAAACTATAGCTACTTAATGTATTTAAGAAATTCAATAACTAAACTATACATTCATTTAACCAATAAACAATAATTAAGCTAAATTATCTAGAACTTTCAATTCTCCTTGAGGAATTTGAGGATATGCATTCAATGTGACAATAAATGGAGAAGGTGTATCAAAATGACTTTCAAAGGAAATCAGAAAACTAAACAGAATTAAATCTAATTTAACTTCTACAAAGAGGTGTAAACTAAAGAGTGTCCAATGACATATGATAGTAAACATTGTGATTTATTCTCTATCCATAAGCAAATGGCTCTAGTTGAAATGAGATATCATGAACAACTCATCTATTAAGCAAGAAACAAGACTATTTTAATGATTACCTTGAAGTTGGAGGTATACTATTCTAGATAGGTAAAGCATGGAATAAATTTAAGGAAATAAATATAATATAAAAGCAAGTAGAAAACTTAATAAATATATTCTATTTCTATTCTATGAACATCTTCAGTAACTACAGAATAAAAAAGACAGATCTTATACTAGAAATGATGATCAAACCACAAAGAACTAATGTACTGTTTTGAGAATAAAATTAACAAGTTTAATTCTAAAATCAATCTAAATGAGAAGTAAATCAAACTAGAAATGCAATTGACAAGTTCTGAAGTAGTAATCAATTAAGAGATCAAATACAAAAGAAACACAACTCAAACACAAACTAAAGCAAAAAGAAATGAAAGCTAGGAATAACTATGGAGCTTAAGGGATACTTTATGTGGTTTAAAATAAGGTTCTAATTATATATATGACTACTGGTTGACTACAGAAAATAACACAATTCAAAAACTAGGAAAACTGAACTTTAAACAAGTATAAAACAAAACAGGAAATATTAAGGTCTGAACAACAGTTCGAATGGTGAAAAACAATATAAATTATGAAGTAAACAACCTAAATGATCCTAACACCAGTTGTCTTATGCATATGAGTCTATAGTGCAGAAAAGGACAGTAACTAAGCTATTCAGCAATTGAAATGACTTAAGAGCACTTATGCTAATCTATCTTTAAGAAGAGAAGTCACTTCCTATTGTATAATAAAAAAACTTAAAAGATAAATGAAATTAACCTACAACTACAGAAGAATCAACAGAATTGAACCTAACTACAAACTAAACCTGAAACATTAAACTGAATAAACTCTAGATAAATGAAAATATGAAATTAGAGAACAAACTGAAAAAAAGACTATAAATAACTATGCATGACCGGTCACTTTCAATTTTGGAAAATATAAATTATGTTAACAACATTCACATAAATTAAATTAACAACAGATAACACACGTTATGGGTGACAAAGTAACATCAACTTATAGGAAATCAAATTACATACAAAAACTGGAAATGAAAACTACTTATCTGCAAAAAGGGAATAACGAAAAACACAAATGGAGACCCCTGGTTGTTGAGGGGCCCTTCTCAACAATCAGGGGTGGCGCTTAGATCAATCAATAACTCATGAAATAGAGACATATATTCACATCTGAAAATATAATTTGTATTAAATTAAAACAGAGTTTACAGAGTTTTTATCCAACGACGACTACTAGCCTAATTTCATCGTGAGGCATCGCTTATATAGCTTTTACAATGGAGTGAGTAGGGTGACCCTTTTAGTGGTCGACTGCTCTAAAAGTAGACAGCCTTAACTGCTAAACAAACAATTTTCTAATGATTTATGACAACGCACTGTCGTCTTCCTAATTCCTTGCGCATCGGTTCTCCTCGCACGAGCTGCTGGTGTATGGATCTCCGTTTACGTGGGTAGAGAGCGTGGTGTCAAGCTAAGAGGGAAGGATCCCGAGTCTTCTAGAGAAAGGACTGTCACACTAGGATGACACGTGGCCAACAGAACCATGAAACCGTTATGTGCTTTTAACACCTCGGAATATTCCAACCAACAGAACCACGGGTTTATCGGAGGGTTGTATGATGAGATGGATGCAACTGTGTGTGTTTGGCGTGAATTCATGTCCAAGTGGAGGTTCGCTTAAAACCACATCCTGCAAAACAAATCTATATACCATGCATGTTTACAAATGTCACATAATTGTCAATAAAACCATGAAATAATGAAATTTAACCAAGACTTGTATAATATTCAATTACATTCATACCTATGTTTTGTTGATGGTTTGAATGGAAAGAAATATACCAAAAAGTGACAAAAGGTGATGTAAACAGAGAAAATAATTAGTAAAAAATGATGACAAAATATGGATCAACACTCCTCCAAACCAAAGAGATGTCAGGTCCCAATGAGCAAAACAAAAAGGAAGATAGGAAGAAGGCTGAGTTGCGGTAGCAGCTGCCTTCGACTTAGCAGAGGAAACGAGAGATTTGAATTTCAACTTCATGGCTTGTTCCTTCAAAACTTTGTGCCTCTCTTGACGAGAGTCACGTGAAGAGATAATGGCCTTATTAAGCTCTTCAATGGTCTTAACTTGAAGACATAGCTCCTTTTTTTCCTGACGAAGATCGGCAACCATCTCGGCATATATTTTATTTTGGCATGTTGACTGTGCTAATTCTTGAGTCAGTCAATCTATTATTTGTTGATTCAGAGTAAATGGCTCTGCAGGGAACTTGGAATATTGAGGAGGACTCAATTCTTTGGATGACATTTCAAGTTCGATAGCAGGGACTTGTTCCTCAGGAATCATGCCTTGAGTAGATGGAGAAGTGGGCTCAAGAGCACAGGATTTGAGAAACTCGGCTGAGATGTTGGAAAATGTAAACATGGGTGAGTCAAAAACGGGTTCATCCACCTCAACCACACTATCTGGATGATCGGACTGAGGGGTAGGATGAACGATGTACTAAATGAGATTTTCCTTCCTATTCTTGGATCCAAATTACAGAAAAGGTAGAAATTCAGCGGCCATAGGGTCAACAGAGGTGGGTGAATGGACATTCAGACTCGCATCTTAAGCATGTTCATCAATATGCACTACTTTAGTTCTTTTCTTTTCTTTGGGAGGGGTCTAACTGGGTTCAAAGTCATGAGTGTTCCTAGAATGCTTTCGAGCATTTAAATGAGGGTTCAAGACCTTAAATACAAAATTTTCCCAAGTCTGGTTCCTCTCCTTCAACTGATGCACGATCAGGAGCTTGATAATACTATGGTGGTACAGAATACCCATAGGATTGACCGTATTTTTCCTAACTTCGTTCGACATCTTTTCCAAGCTCTTGAGGAAATATAATGGAAAATTAAGAAACTGTTGATTGACAAAATGTGCCAATAATTGGAAATGGAAAGCTTTGAACACAGCAAAATTACCTTTGCAAGTGATGAGGTGAATGATAATGGCCAAAGGATTAAGGTATTCCAGCTTGACCCATTCTCTGTGAAACCCTTTTGTACGCGCAACATGTTGATACTTCAGCTTGAGAGTGAAATCATGGGATGACCGAGGAAGAAAGAGAGTTTTATGCCAATGGGTACCTTCTCTCAGGAGCTTAGTAGCGACTGCAATGGTCTCTTCAGTCATTGGAAAGGTGAGGTAGCCAACCCTAGCCACCTTACTATTGAACCCTTTTGCGAATAATAGTGAAATATCCTCATCATATCCATGTAGAAGGTAGAGGAATGGGTTCCATCCCACTCGAAAGAATATCTCTAGGCATTCTTGGAACTCTAGAATCAGGAACAAGTCCTGATAACTCTCAGGATCAAGGCGATTAGGCATTGTTTAAGTAGGGGCAGAAATGCAAGGGGGTTGCAGAGGATACAACAGAATGGCATCTGGATGGCTCCGCGAAGATGAAGGTAAGTAAGGACGAGGGTAAATATCATGAGTTTAAAATACAATCTTTTTAGGCGTCTGAACGATCATGAGACCATGATTTCACATGCTTGAGGAATCACGCTATGGTTCAGTACTTTGAATCGTGTTCCCTAATAATTATTTCATATGGTTATGGATGATTAAACCATGTCCAAAGTAAACTTTGGATAGGTTGAATGAAATATTCATTACAGAATTTATAAAATGCATTTAAAAACCATAATGACTTTAATTAATAGAATGATAGAACACCTAACGATTTCCGCATATTACTTGATGAGAGGGTAAGGGTAATAATGGTCGAAAAGATCCTAAAATCATATCATATCAACCATTTGTAGGATGAGGTCAAGGTGAGTCCTAATGAAATCGTAATGTTTTTATGAGCATAAGAGTGAGACCTAATAGTCATGGGTATGGTTTAGTGGATTAAACTATTTTCCCATAATTAAGACTAAAAGAAATTAACACCTTGACATATTTAATCATGCTGCTACAATGTTACGGTTTCATTTGGATCATTTGGCATTCCATTTGGACCGGCATTCGACCCTTCCTATGATCCTCCATATGGACCCTCTGTATAAAAATGTGCTTTGCTGGATCTGACTACTGCTAATTATGCAATAAATTTTCCTGGGCTGCCAACACACAACATAATGATGTAAACCATCTTTATTGAAGCTTAGTTGCACTCTTCTTTATTCATCAAGGATTAAAGAAATCTTCTACTACTTGCATTATCCTGAAAACATCTATAATTTTGTCAGAGATAATTGAATCTTTTCATAAATAATCAGAAATTAAAGACAATTCTAACCTTCCCCCAAACCAAAAATATGGCATGTCCTCAAGCCATCAAAGAAAAACTGATTGATATCCAAATAGTTTAACAAATAATTCTAAAATGATGTTATCATCTTCATAAGAAAAAGAAACACTAACTAGTAAATGGAGATTATTCACATATGTACATTCATAAAAAAAATAACAGTGCTTAGGAAGACCATATGAATAATGATAGTATAACTGATGGGAAAACAAGCCATAGGAAAAACCAGTCATCTTTGACTCATTTTAAAGATTTCTTGTCATCCGAAGAATATATAGAAAGTTCACCCAGGAGTTTGTAAGATTGCCATAGTTATGGGTCCCATTTCTAGGATAATCATATCCTAGGTATTATTTTAATTAGATGACAGGGTCCAAGCCCCACTTACAACCATTATCTAATGATAGTATAAATAATTGGCCTAAATATGTATTTTATATACTCAGGTTTTTTCAGATGAGTCATGTGTATAGTAATGCACTAACCAGATCTCCTTTACCTGATATTGCCCCGCTACCAGCAGGCCTGTTCAGTGGGTAGGAATAATATAAAGAACACTTTAATTTTCATTATAAATTTCAGTTTGCAATAAAAGAGAAGGAGTTAGGATGTATTATGAGTTCTTAGAGCACTTCCCTTTCCAAGAAATATTTCATGAGCTTATTATAGATATAAGGTTCTTGTAATCAAACTGCAAAACCACTTGTTAGATGATTCAAATTTATTCCCAACAAAAACATATATACAGAGGAAAAAATCATATAAAATTTATCAAAATTTAGGCAAAGGAAAAGAGTCTTCCTATTTTATTTGTCAAAGTTCCATAAGCTGATTATAAAACTGAATTCCCTGTATAAATGCAATCAGCTTGTTAGGAATGACTTTTATTTATTTGAAGAAACAAATATATATTTACATATATACATGAAGACAACCCAAAATAATTTAAGAATCAGGAGGAGGAGGAATGGTTCCTTCTTCAACCAGCTCCATCTCCTTTTGTTGTAAGACATTCTGCACAAAATCTTGTTTAGATATTGGTTGATGGTAAAGTCTAGGTCTATGTCCATTTATGACAAAGGCTGTTTGCAAACCATCAATTATCTTAATTTCTACTGACGCGTTATCGAAGGCTATAACTACCTCATATGGACCCATCCAACGGGAAGTTAATTTTCCTTTGAAATTTTTATACCTTTAGTCGAATAGTAATGCCCAATCCCCGATGTTAAATTATTTTGTTTAATAAATTTATCATGCCATTTTTTCATTGATTTTGTATTAACATTGTTCTTTGGAGTGCATCTTGTCTAATCTCATCTAACTCATTAATCTGTAAAACTCGTTGTTGTTGTGCCTCTTCCAAATCCATGCCTAATTGTACAACCATATGAAAAGTCTTAACTTGGAATTCAATAGGTAAAAGGACTTGTTCCCCATATACTAGCTCATAGGGTGTATGTCCAGTAGTGTTTCTCCATGTTACTCTATAGTCCCACAAGGCCTCTAGGAGTCTATATTCCCGGTCCTTATGATGTAGCTAAATGGTTTTGGTTAAGATATCTTCCAATACCTTATTGGTTGACTCTACTTGGCCATTATCTTGTGGGTGGTAAGGTGAGGACTTGCAATGTCGAATGCCATACTTCATGGTAAGTTATTTCATCAATTTGGAAGTGAATTGAGAACCTTGGTCAGTGACAATTTCCCTAGGCACACCAAACTGAGTAAATATTTCTTCATATATAAATTCTACCACAGATTTCTCTGTGGCTCGAAACAAAGCTTTAGCTTCTACCAATTTGGTGACATAGTCCGTGCCAACCAGGATATACTTCTTTTTATGCGACATGGGAGAGATTGGTCCTACAAAATCAAGAGCCCATTTCTCAAAAGGCTTAATCATGACCTGATGTTGTAAGGGCATCTCATCGGATGATGTAGGTCTACCCATTCTTTGGCAACTATCACATCCTTTAACATAACTGGAAGCATCCTTAAAAATGCTTGGCCAGTAATACCTGGAATGAAACACTTTGTATGTTGTTTGCTTGTCAGAAAAATGTCCTCCACATGGCCCATCATGGCATGCATGGAGGATTTCTATCATCTCGTCCTCCTGTACACATCGTATGATAATAAGATCTGGGCTGGTACGAAAAAGGTCATTATCAACCCAAGAGTAGTTAGAACTTTGGACTATAATTCAGCATTTCTCGTGTGGGGACAAGTGATTTGGTAACTTCCCAGTTGCTAAATAGTTAGCGATGTTTGCAAACCAAGGAGTTTGAATAGACACATCAAATAAATGTTTTTCAGGGAAAGTATCATCAACGGGTTTAGCACCGTCATCATGTTGGATGCGAGAGAGGAAATCTGCTACTAAATTCTCTCTACCAGGTCGATCAACGATGGTGATGTTAAACTCTTGTAATAGAAGAAGCCATCGGGTCAGACTACCATTGGTAATTGATTTATTCATTAAGATTCTAATGGAAGAGTGGTCCATATGCACAAAAAATTCATATGCCATAATGTAATGGAGAAATTTGTTGATAGCATAGACTACTGCCAAAAAATCCTTTTCAGTAACAGTGTAATTTAGTTCGGTAGGAGTCAAATTTTTGCTAACAAAGTAGATGGCATAAGATGCTTGGCTATATTTTTGACCTAGGACTCCTCCTATGGCCATATCAAAAGCATCAGTGGATATATGGAAAGGAAGGGACCAATCAGTACCCCTAAGTATTGGTGCCATTACTAACTTAGATTTTAAGATCTCAAAAGCATTTTGATTGGATTTAGTCCATTGGAATTCTACATCCTTCGTAATCAGCTTAAACATTGGTGCATATACTTTAGTAAAATTTTAAATAAAACGTCGGTAGTAGCCTGCATGGCCAAGAAAACTCCTTACCTCCTTTTGAGTTTTTGGAGAGGTAAGATTAACAATTACTTCTATTTCGGTAGGATCTACCTTGATCCCTTGTGAATCCTGACATGATTCCCCAAGACTATATCTTCTGTTAATAACATTTTACATTTTTCATGGCTAAGGGATAAGTTTGTCTCTTGACATCGTATCTGGACCTTTTCAAGATTATCAAGAGCCTCCTGAAAGGTATTACCATAAGCTGTAAAATCATCCATGTACACTTCTACGCAGTCATGTATAAGATCAGAAAAAATTCCTAAGGCTGCACGCTAAAAAGTGGAAGGTGCGTTACATAAGCCGAATGGAAAAAATATATAGGCATATGTCCCCCAAGGGCAAGTAAAATTAGTCTTATCCTAATCCTCAGGTGCTATGAAGATCTGATTGTATCCACTATAACCATCGAGAAAAGAAAATTATTGTTTGTCGAACAAGGTGTCTAGCACTTGGTCGATAAAGGGAAAGGGAAAATAATATTTAAGTGTAGCCTTATTTAGTTCTCGGAATTCAACACAAATATTCTATTTCCCTATAAATTTCTTCGGAACTACCACTAGAGGAGATACCCATTTACTTTCTGAAATTGGGTAGATGAAACCAGCATTGACAAGTTTTTGTAATTTCTCTTTAACTATATCTTTCAAAGCGGGATTCATCCTCCTCTGAGGTTGTATTATAGGGGATATACTTGTTTCCATGTAAATATGGTGAATACAAGTGTCAGGGTGTATACCCTTCATATCCGTGTACTCCATGAAAATGCTCCAGCTTGACTTCTCAGAACCTTGAGCAACTGCTCTTGTTGGTTTTCACTTAACCCTACGTTTATGTGTAGAAATTTTCTAGGGCCGACCTCACAAGGTATGGTATAAGAACCTGTATGCTCCTCAATTGCAAAAAAACATGGTGTATCCACAAATGTTGAGAGGGCCGAATTTCCCTGAAAATCATCTCCAAAATTTTGATCGAATTGAGCAAAAGACTGAGGAAAATCTATACAAGTTGTTGAAGAAACAAATTCGTTTAACACATTCTCAGTAGTCTACTCCTGAAGTTCCCGGGAGTAGTCACTAGGAAGGGAAAGGTATTCAAAATCCTCATCCCCAAAAGAACAATCTAACCACCATAATTTTTCAGTTATTTGTTGTGCTGGGGGGTATAAAACAAGTCTTTGTGTAGACAACCCGTTAGAAATGTTCATCTCACCATACCTACATCCTATAAAGGCATTAGCAGTGGCTATCCATGGTATCCCAAGGATAATAGGATGTCCTTTAGAAGGATCCTTTGATTCTACAACCATAAAGTCAATGGGGTATTCCCATGAAGCCACTGATACAATAATATCATCCAACACTCTAGCAAGTTTTACCGTGGTACGGTCTGTTAGTTCTAGGATTGACAGGGTAGGTCGAAGAAACTGTCCCAAATGTAAAAATTCTAAAGCTGTGGTGGTCATAATATTAATAGCAGATCCTATATCGATAAGTTTATTTTCTATGGAAATATTATTTACAATAACAGTTACTACTGGGCTCCTTGGATTTGTATATTTTGCAATTCTATACTGGTTTATCATACACTCAGACATCTCTCCTATAACATGAATTGTAGGGGGTTCTTTCTATTTCTTACCTGGGTGTTTGATACAAAGTTCCTTTATTAATTTGTTGTAAATTGGTATATCCTTAATAGCCTGTGATAAAGGAATTTTGACACAGATATTTTTTAGTTCATTTAGAATGTCGTACTCGGGATGAATCACAGGTTTTTCTATTGCTAGTTGTTTCGGAAATGGAGGGATTCTTTGTTCCTGAGTTGGTTCTAGATGAGGATGGGTATGGATTGGAATATTTGGAATATCCTCATCCTGTATAATATAATCATTCATGACTTCATTGGGATCTTCTTCTTCTTCATTCTCCTCACAAATGACGATTGATGACTTGGGTTTGTCATTCACAACTCTTCTAGATCGTAATTGGATCTCGTGCACAGGTACAGTAGAAATAACATAGGATGGAAGAGGTTGAAACTCGATGCTATTGAGAGCTTTAGTTGGCTTATTGTTTGGGTTAGGTATCGGTTGTGTGGGTAATAATGTGGTAGTGGAGGATTTGCATTCTAAAAATGATGAGGTTTTTGTGTAATAAGAGGAACCAGAGGCACAAACCCAGGAAAAAATTGATGGATATTGGGTGAGTGTTGAGGATAAGGATGACTAGGTATGGTGACAGATGGTGATTGTGGATATGCTTGTCCCCTCCATCCTTGTGGCCAACACCGATGCTGAGTGAAATGAGGAGGAGGAGGAGGATACTGGGATGGCCAGTTCTTCCAACTTGAAGTGTTCCTTTGTTGAGGTTGTTGGTAGGGATGATAGTAGGGTGGGGGTTGTGGTGAAAAATTCTGATATGTTGGTGGGTCTCTAGGTTGCCAAGGATGCCTCCTAGATGTTTCACCAAATTCCCCACTCTTATATATGGATTTTAACCGAGGCAATGATGGGAAGTTCTCTGTTGTATGATCATCCATGCAAATGTGACATAAAGAGATATTTTTCAATGGGCATTCCCATTTAGGATGCTTAGTCATGCATCATGGATAGAAAATTCTCATTGCTGCACACTCTTCCTCTTGCCTCTGTTTGACTTGTAAAGCATCTATTTGAGAACCCATTTCTCCTAAAATATCAGTTTTGAAGTTTTCCAATAGGTTTCCTAATTCTACCCTTGTGACTCCTACAGAACTTGAGGTGTTCCCTTTTAAATTTATATTGTAGGGCTCTCAAAGATTCCTCCTGACTTTCCCCCTACTTCTAGAGTAATTTCTATACATCTCACCAATTTGTGCAAATGGTTTGTGATAGATATCGCCAGATGCCATGAGATTAAGGTTTTCTACCAGGTCTTCTGAGATCCCTTTAAGGAAGAGTGTATGTACTGCATCTTCTTGAAGGTCATTATATTTATACTTATGTAATGTACAAATAAACCTTTTGAGATAATCTTCTAATCTCTTGTCTTCGAGTTGTTGTATCTTGAAACTATTGTTTCGAGAGTCTCTAGGTTTGCAATACTCTTGATATTTCCGCAAAAAAGTGGTTTTCATATATTCCCAAGTTTTGATACTATACTCTCCTAATCCCATGAACCATATTAAAGCTGAATCTTTTAGTGTAGCAGGGAAAAGTTTCAATTTGTGAGCATCTTGTAGATAATTGTAGCTTCTACAAAGAATGTCAAATTTGAACAAAAATGTGTATGGGTTTTCATTACTTTTCCCATAGAAAGTAGGTAATGAGGAAGGAGGGATGTTCTTCATATTTACATCCTGTGCAGTGTCTAGGATAGGAAACCTGAAGGTAGCCTCAATTTGATTTTCTCCTTATTCTCCATCATTTCTAACCTCGTCATGATCTTCATCTTTTCCCCATCTATCCATATAGATTGAGTTTTTAAAGAGAGTGTACCGAGGAGGTTCCTTCCGAGGTGATAATGCGGCGTCCCAACATTCTTCTTTAGGGGATATCTTCCTCTGATAAGAGAAGTTGTCAGCGGTGTCTTTATTAGGTTCTATAGGGAGGGTAGGTCCTATTGTGGATGTCTCAATCTGTGAAACAACTGTATTTATTGAGCTACCAAAGAGAGGTTTTACCTGAGCATGATCAATGAAATTGGCGAATTTTGGATCCCCTACTAGTGAAAAATGTATATTGTTAGTTTTTTGCACTAATGGAGGGTTCTGGGATTCCATTGGCCCTGAGGAACTTCTTCAGGAATGGGTTCTTTAGAACTACTTCCTTCCAGGGTTTCCCTACCTTCTATGGATCCTCCTTTAGGTTTCCAAGAAGAACTACTTCCTACGTGTGTCTTCTGATACCTTTCCATCGAGTTAGTGGTTTGGGTATTACGCCCCCCATAAAGGTTAGTAGGAATTTTAACAAAGTTTTGAGAAATATTTCTAACGTATCTACCCTTTAAATCTCTAGGTGTGTTCATGAAAAGCTAAGCTAAATGAAAACCTACAATACTGTTATTAGTTCTGGATTTGGGGGCGTCTGTTATAACAGATGCGCATGTTCTTACCTCTCGTATTACCCATCCCTTGCCACTAGCCTATTACTAAAATTCTTAAGGGAAATCTATTCTATCTTACAGAACAACTCCTCGGTAACAGCGCCAAAATATTGGGTGTTATATTGTCTTAATGAATCACCAAATATTTAATTATCGACCGGGGTTTGTAAAATTTGAGTTGACACAAAATATATGCTAAGGTAGAAGGATACCTAGGCTGTCATAGAAATATTTTAATAAAGAAAAGATCAAAATATCTTTCAAAATAAAAAACCGAGTCAAACTTCAGAAATCCAACTACTAAGTTAATTCGATTTTCAATAGATCAGAGCAGTATTAATCTATACTACTCTACTCTATAAACATTAAAATATATATATATATATATATAATACTAATCTAAGAAACAAGACTTGATCTAGGAATTAGAAAGGCTATAAACACATTCATGACTCTTATTATATAGAAACAAAAGATTATATTATCTAAGGAAAAACTATAGCTACTTAATATATTTGAGAAATTCAATAATTAAACTATACATTCATTTAACCAATACACAATAATTAAGCTAAATTATCTAGTTCCATTCTCCTTGACGATTCGGAGGATATGTGTTCAGTGTGACAGGAACTAGAGAAGGTGTATCAAAATGAATTTCAAAGGAAATCAGAAAACTAAACAGAATTAAGTCTAATTTAACTTCTACAAAGAGGTGTAAACTAAACAGTGTCTAGTTACATGTGATAGTAAACATTGTGATTTATTCTCTATCCATAAGCAAATGGCTCTAGTTGAAATGAGATATCATGAACAACTGATCTATTAATCAAGAAACAAGACTATTTTAATGATTACCTTGAAGTTGGAGGTATACTATTCTAGATAGGTAAAGCATGGAATAAATTTAAGGAAATAAATATAATCTAAAAGCAAGTAGAAAACTTAATAAATATATTATGTTTCTATTCTATGAACATCTTCAGTACCTACAGAATAAAAAAGATAGATCTTATGCTAGAAATGATGATCAAACCATAAAGAACTAATTACCATTTAGAGAATAAAATTAACAAGTTTAATTCTAAAATCAAACTAAATGAGAAGTAAATCAAACTAGAAATGCAATTGACAAGTTGTGAAGCAATAATCAATTAAGAGATCAAAGACAAAAGAAACACAACTCAAACACAAACTAAATCAATAAGAAATGAAAGCTCGGAATCACTATGGAGCTTAAGGGATACTTTATGTGGGTTGAAATAAGGTTCTAATTATATATATGACTACTGGTTGACTACAGAAAATAACATAATTCGAAAACTAGGAAAACTGAACTTTAAACAAGTATAAAACAAAATAGGAAATATTAAGGTCCGGACAACGGTCTGAATGACAGTATAGAACGATAGTCCGAATGATAGTTCGGATGGCGAAAAACAATATCAATTACGAAGTAAACAACCTAAATGATCCTAACACCAGTTGGCTTATGCATATGAGGATGTCATGCAGAAAAAGACAGTAACTAAGCTATTTAGCAATTGAAATGACATAAGAGCACTTATGCTAATCTATCTTTAAGAAGAGAAGTCAGTTCCTATTGTATAATAAAACAACTTAAAAGATAAACGCAATTACCCTACAACTACAGAAGAATCAACATAATTGAACCTAACTACGAACTAAACCTGAAACATTAAACTGATTAAACTCTAGCTAATTGCAAATATGAAATTAGAGAACAAACTGAACGAAAGACTATAAATAACTATGAGCGACCGGTCACTTTCAATTCTGGAAAATATAAATTATGTTAATAGCATTCACATAAATTAAATTAACAACATACAACACACATTACGGGTGACAAAGTAACATCAACTTACAGGAAATCAAATTACATACAGAAACTGGAAATGAAAACTACTTATTTGCAAAATGGGAATAATGGAAATACACAAATGGAGACTGATGGTTGTTGAGGGGCCCTTCTCAGCAACTAGGGGTGGTGCTTTGATCAATCAATCACTCACAAAATAGAGACATATATTCACAGCTGAAAATAGAATTCCTATTAAACTAAAACAAAGTTTACAGAGTTTTTATCCAACGACGAATACTAGCATACTTTCATTGTGAAACATCGCTTATATAACTTTTACAATGGAGTGAGCAGGTCAACCCTTTCAGTGGTCGATCACTCTAAAAATAGACATCCTTAACTGTTAAACAAACGACTGTGTAACGATTTATGACAGCGCATGGTCATCTTCCTAATTCTTTGCACGCCAGTTCTCCTCGCGCGAGCTGCTAGTGTATGCATCTTTGTTGACATGGGCATAGACCATGGTGTCGGGTTGAGAGGGAAGGATCCTAAGTCTTCTAGAGAAAGGATGCTCTCACCAGGAGGACACATGGCCAATAGAACCATGAAACCATTATGTGCTTTTAACACCCCAAAATATTGCAACCAACAGAGCCGCAGGTTGATCGGAGGGTTGTATGATGAGCTAGATGCAACTATGCATGTTTGGCGTGAATGTGTTTCCAAGTGTAGGTTCGTTTAAAACTACAACCCGCAAAACAAATCTATATACCACACATGTTTAAAAATGTCACATAATTATCAATAAAACCATGAAATAATGAAATTTAACCAAGACTTGTATAATATTCAATTACATTCATACCTGTGTTTGGTTGATGGTCTGAATGACAAGAAATATACGAAAAAGTGACAAAAAATGATTTCAACAGAGAAAATAATCAATCGAAAATGATGACAAAATCGGGATCAACACTAAACCATTTTAGGGCCACAAAAATAAGGAATCTCCAAACTCTTATTTCACTGTAAAGGTTGTAAAATTTTGTTTTTATTTTTGTATTTTTTATTTTCTTCTTTACTCTTGACTTCTCTTTCATGACTCTCTAATGGTTTGACCAAGACTTGGCATCTTTATGCCAACCAAGGCACAGGGAGGATAGGAAAGATTGTATTTCCTTTAAGTTTTAGATTATAAATTATAAAAGGATTTTGGATTTTCTCTATCTTTCTCCTTCTCCGTATCACATATAAGTTTCTTCTCATCCCAAATTAAAAGGTTCATTCATTTATAAGTGCTTTAAAATATATAATAAACTTTTTATCCTCCATTTATCATTTTCTTTATCCTATAATTCTTTAAGCTTGTAACTATATCCATATGTATTTTAAATTTTGGGTGCAATGTGAAACACTTTTGCTTGTTTTTTACTAATATTGGGCATTCATATTAAAAGTTAAAATAAATACAACTATCTTCTTCATCATAACAATTAATAACACCTCTTAAAAGGTTTACATAATGATGTATGAACCAAATATTTAGGAGGACATAATTATTTAATTAAGGATTCTAACCAAATGTTAATAATACCCTAGTACATTTTATTTAAGCAACCATACCATCCTTAAGAGACTAGTGAAGATAATATTGAATGATTGCATAGGATAATTAACATGATAATTAAAACCACAAGCATAACTCTTCCCATAAGTAATTCATTAACCATACGTCCACTTAGCATCATAATCAATCATTGTTATTGGAATCAAGATCATGTGCATGATAATGTAGTCTACTTGATTTCATATTAAAGAGCACTTACTTTTTGGCTGCAATATTCATTCCTTAAAACTTAAAGAACCATAATACAATAGCTAAAAATGTAGCTAGAGAGTTAAGTAATATCTCATTACACGTGCACATTTCGTTTACTACACACCATACTCTTTTGATGGAGGCCACACATAACATAAAAATCATTATATTCATCATGCTTATTAGATTCTGAAGAAATGAATCACATTAGGTACAATGCAAGAATGACACCAATATACGTGGTTCACCCCTACTAGGGGCTACATCCACCAAAATTTGTTAATCTTTTATTATTTTTAATCAACAAGGAGGTTACTATTCTGCAACACACCCACTATGTATTAATTTCTTTCTCAAAGTATCTTTTATAAAAATATTTTCAGGATTGAACTACAGCTTTATCCTGAAGTTCCCTTTTTACACAAGGGCTAATAAAATACACACAATTCATACTCTAATTTCTCAAGGCTGAGTTGCAAGGTCTAGAATACATAACATTATAGTTTATAATATTAGGGCAATGTTGTCCTTTTCACCCATATCTATAAAGAAGCATACACCTTTTAGGTGTTAGAAATTTCCCTTTTCTCAATCATATGTTCTTACATTCTTGTAAGTACTCTAATTATGAAAAAGAGAGTATAAGCCAAAGGNTATATTTTTTTTATTTTTTTTTTGTTTAGTTTCACACAAATGCCTCGAGGATCAACCCCTCAAGAATTTTACTTTCCTTTTTACCGAAAATAACTATAAATTCAATTTACTACAATCTAAAATTTTGGTCTCGACTAAGAAAGCCCGAGCAACCCCTCTAGAAGTTTACTTTCTTTTTCACCGAAAATAACCATAAATTCAATTACTACAATCTAAAATTTTGGTCTCGGTTGAGAAATCCAATAAGCTTCGGTAATGTGATTAAGTTAAACCCTGCTTCAAAATGCATGTTTTCAACAACAAGAAAATTAATAGCCAATATGTTATAAATTAAGAATGTCCTCTACCTCAATTCTTGGTTTCTTGGTTTTATTATTAATTTCAAATATCCAATTTTCTTCTTCCTCTTCATAAGTTGGTTAATCCTGTATACTTTGTCGTAAAAATATCTCTTTAGTGTAGAAAATTTTTCTTAGAAGTTAAGAGCCTTGTTACATTCAAACACCAATATTTTACAAAATGCACAATCTAGACGTAATGATATCTATGTTTATGCTCAATCCTTGTGCAATTATTATACATAATATACATGAAATCAAATATATCATCTTGTCAATCATAACACTTCGCTCTTCATGCATATATTTTTTCATTTCAGTTTATGCTACTAGCTTCATGCATTCAAGCACATGATTCTAAGCAAACTAGTTTATGTACTTTCACGATCATAACATTAAAAACAATATCATTCTTTATAGCATGCATGGCAATAAGTAAACATAAAGTCTCGTATTCAAATAATCAATTCTTTACAAATTTCACAACATACTTGTATGCAAGCGAGTCCATTAGGTCCGAGAATTGAGAACCTGATGTGAATAACCTTTGCAAAAAGCTGTTAGAGTAATGTTTAGGTACATTTGTTAACAAGAAGCTTTTCCCAACTAAAGTGAAGGTAATGGAAATTGGTAGTGTCAATTCAAGATTATAAAAAGTGAGGTACAGACTTTGCTTAACGTGCAAGTTAGTGAAAAGTAATTACGATTAAGTTGTAAAAAAAATTAATGCATTGATATTATACAAAGTATATTTTGTTGTGTCAAGATTTTATGAGTATTCAAAAAAGGAACTTACTACTATATTTTATAATTTGTTTTATGAGATTATGATGCAAATCATTTCTAGGAAGAAATTGTGAGTTAAAAATGTAGGTACGCATGGTTGCAAGAAGCACCGCCACATGTGAATTGATAAGATAAGAGAGGATAAAGATGAATTCCTCGATGGAAAAAGGTAAGATCTAGAATCAATATGATTCCTTGATTATTGTTAGATATTAGTAAGATGTTATCATATTATCAAGCATTTACATTTATGGAAAAACATAGTTTATATAACTTCACATGTTGAGAATATACTTAGAAGCTTTGAAAATTTATACTAAAATACTTGATTATCATAGAATTCAGGAATGGTTTGTACATGCATAGATACTAGAAGTATTGAAGTTATGCAAAGTGATAATGTGTTGTTTAAACACATTGGATGTATAATGTTGTTACTTAAGTCTTGGGAGACTTATATTAATATTCCTTGATGTTGAATGGGTAAGCTCTGAAGCAACAAGATTATTAAATTACTATATTGATATTGAGTTGAGTCTGTGAGCTTAGGAACATCAAGAATGATTATAATTATTAAAAGTTTGGTTTGATGTTGGATGGTATGATCTATAACATTGAGTATGCTCAGTGATGAATATGATATTTCATGCACTCAATGTTTCTTTTGAAATGATATTAAATATATGTCATTATGACTAACAATGTATTGACATTATTGCAAGTAATAAACTATGATAGTACCAATAAGGTCATAACTGAAGAACTGAATATGAATATATATAAAACTTGGAATAAGAAGACTGACCTTAGTACAACTAAACACTAATCAAATAAATAGTTATGAAAATTTTGAGCTGACCACAAGGGACACCCTAGGATATGAGGTTCTAACTTCTAAGAAAACTTTTCTACACTAAACATATATTTTTTAAGACAAGTATACTTGATTAACCAACTCATGTAAAGGAAGAAGAAAATTGGATATTTAAATTGTGATTAAGAAAGAGAAATTGACTTTGGTGTTGAGCGTGTTGTCTCTAGAACACCTAACTGTTTAGTCTCATTATGCATAATTGCAAAATGTAATAAGACATGAAACTGAGACTTAATTTTCAGAATAAACAAATTCAAAAATTAACATGATTGAGCACAAAATATTTTCTAAGTAGAGGAAGAACTCCTAAGTTTGGAAAAGATCGTAGTAAGTTTTAAAAAAAACTAAATAATTATGAATTAAGTAGAGCTACCATGGAGCACCCTTAAAAGGTGTTAGAGTTTTAAAAAATATGATAAAAGTAGCACATATTTTCTAGTGAACACACTTGTGAGTTGTTAGGATTTGTTGAGTGCTCTATGATATTAAAGTCCTAGGAAAAGAGATGTTAGTGAGCACCAAAAGGATGTGTTAGGATTTGAAGAAGAACTTCCAGAGAGCACCTATGTGAGGTGTTAGGTTCTACAATGACATCCTTTGTGATGTTGAGCTTTCAGGCTTAGAGATATGTGGGGTTCTAGGTCTTGAGAGTTTGCAGGATCTTTGTAGGAGATATGCTTCAGAGTTGTAAAAATACATTGAAAACTATTGTCCTTGTATCTGAAAATAAATATATACAAGTTGAAGAGGCCTGCATGTGAACTAGTGGTCCTATGGGGAGATGGCCCTCATGTATATATGCCATAACTTCTAAAAGAATATTTAATCCATTGAATGCTTGGAACAACAATGCCATACATGAGGTATGTATTATTTTATGCACCATTATGAAGCATTGACTAAAACGTTATATCTGAGGTGAATCCTCGTTTGATAAATGTGTTAAAAGGAATTGTTGCTATGTTCATTAGTAATGTTTTTAAATAGTATATGTTTTAGAATATGTGAGAAATTATTTTTAATTATGCACATGTTTTGTTATTCTGACATGATTATTAACATTGAGAAGCATAATGCAAAAGATTAAAGATACTTGAGAAGGTACTACCATACATAATATATGGACATCAAACTTAAAAGTGGCAAGTTACGTGCCATGAAATGAAAATGCATGAATAGTTCAACGAATATTATGGTTTTTATATATGTTATGTACCACTAATAGATGATGCAGGTAAAACTCATTTTTAAAGAGTTGTCATGAGAAGCCACAACAATATGTTGCAAAGAAAATATGCTTCTTTTAATTTGAAAATTTATGTTATGCACATGTTTATGAAAAATATTGAAAATACCTTGTAGTGTTTATGTAAACCACATGTTATAGAAGGAAAGGAGCATTAAAGGCATTCCAAAGAAATTCCAAAGCAAACAGAGATAGTTGAAGCTCAATATTACAAGGGCAATTGTACATTGAAAAATAAAGCTTGAAATATGCCAACATCGAGGATGGTGTACGTTTAAGGGGGGAAGAATGTGACATCCCCTGTAAAAAGTGTTATATGTAATGTTATTTATTTTCCTAGGTTGTAATTTATTTGGTAGAGTTAGGAGATTGGAGGGTTTGACTTGACTGAACGAATTGGGGCATGAATCCTCTAGGGAGAGGGTAAATAGTTGGAAATCCATAAGTAGATGGCAGTTGTCATCTCAGTGCCTCAGTCACTGGAAAGGTTAAGTGTGATGATCTTGGTTTCTGATTATCCTAAGTAAGACTAAAGAATTATCCTATAAAGACCTAAATACTATTTATGTATTCTTTATATTATGAAAAGTCAAACTCACACTAATAGTAAGGGTATGGGATTTATTCTACGTATCTACAATGTTACGATTTTTATTAAGGAGTGGTATCCTTGGAAGAAATACATCCCCAATTACCTCAATAGTTATTGTTAAAAAATAAATAACTTATTATTAAAATATTTCAAGTCAATGGTCGCTTTGATCCCTAAACTATAAAGGTTTAATAACCTAAATCAGCTAAGAATTCATGAAAGACTATTGATCATGCCACATTTTAAATATTTAAATAAAAATGTGTCCTTAAACTGAGATGCTGTAATAAATATAATTAATAAAAGGTATGTTATCTTGAGATAAGTTTCAATAAATATTAGTTGGATTTTGTGAGGAACGAACAAGGGGGAAGGAAGTTACAATGAACTAAAAACCCTCTCGATTGAGGGGAATGTTTATTATGCACCCATAAGAAAGAGAGACCACCACTGAGGAAAGGGATGGCTGGTGATGATATTTCCAATAGGGTAGAAGCGTGACCCACAACGAGGAGAAAAAATCAATTTGTCGTGTGAGATGAAGAATTTTTGGAACCTTCGTGGATTTCAGAAAAGCACACCAAACCTCATTCTATCATTCCTTAACACTATATGAATAAGGTAATATTTTGTTGGCAATCCTCTTCTTTTATTGGAATAATCATTCATAGGAGAAAGTAAACTACGTGCCCTTTAATATGTTCTTTTAATTACTACAAGAAGGGTTTGTAATCGTTGTTTGAAAGGGGGAAACCTTTGAATAAAATTGTTAATATGCTTTATATGTTGTTGTCATCTATGGGGAAATTTTAATATAATCGATTGGAGAGGAGAAATCTCATCGGCGAGGATCGACTCACTCAATACTTTTATTTATTACTGCTAGAATGAGAATTTTTCTTTAAGAGACATTGATCTTTTCCTAAAAGTGCAATCTCTTAATACCCCATCGTTGTCAAGATTAAAGGAGGAATTCGGTTGTCCAGCATTATCTCTTAATATTCCTGTATTTTTATTTCAATAAATTGTGTCCAGTTGGAAAATGATACGGAAACAAATTTCCTCTTGTTGTCGTTTAATCTTAATGTCTATCGTAAGAGAGGGGAGACTCATTAGTAAATCGTTAACTAGGTAAAAGGAGGGATTTGATTCTCCCAACTCTTTATTTAATATATATTTAATATTCAACCAATGCCATTCTTCTACCAAAATATATATATATATATAGATAAAGGGTATAATGTTTGTAAGAGAGGAGCATGCCGAGTGATTAACCCTTGATATGAGTAAATGAAAAATATTAATGATTTATAAGAAGTGTAAAATTTAATAAGATAACAGTTGTAATTGTATTGAGTGAAAATCCAATATTTCCATAAGAAATATAAGGTCAAGCTCACTACCTATTGTTTTGTTTTGAAACATTAGTATAATGTTTTAATAGTTGAGTGTTGTTACTTCAAAATTTAGGAACAAAACTCTAATATTTAAGAGGTAAAGATTAATGGTGTGATGTAGAAGTTGCGAGTATAATAAGTGTTGTTTTTATTATGCCCATTAAGTCTAAAAGTAAGTGGGAATTTAGTGTTCAATGTAGAAATTCTAAAGCCTTGATGGAATAGGGAATTTCATAAAAAAGCTAAGGATCTAGGAACACAATTAATCTCATAGAGAATTGCAAAGAATTAGCATAAGGAGAGAAGAAGAATAATTAATGAATGATCAATAAATGATAATTGATATTATTACATAGGTAATACATACTTATAAAGGAAAATAGAGTTGATGGAAGAAAAATCATTTCTAGCTCATAAATCAGACTTAATAATTATGATAAACACCCATGGGTGGATAAAGAACTTCCCTAATGTATCAAGGACCTCACGAATTGGAAATAGCATGAGTGAGTGATGATGAGTGAAGGTGATGTAGGAGCATAGGCTCAGGAAGATGAAGTCATCCATGACTTCATAAAAGTAAAATGAATTTCAAGACCTAGGGTCTTGCACATATGTAATTTCTTTTATTTTATAGATATGGAATAAATCTAGATAAGGATACTTGATCCTTTCCATGTGTAACAGATAGGGTTGAGTTGAAGTCAGTTGAGACATTATAGCAATTAGTTAGTGATGAGTCGTAGGGTTCAGTTAAGAGTTTGAATAAAATTGAGTTCCTTGTTTATAGGATCTGGAAACAAAATCCTTTTGTATTTAAATCAGTTTGAGTTATTTTCTTAGATAGCTTAATTTAGCTTACAGAGCTTAGTTTTAGCTTAGAGAGCTTAGGATATCTCATAGAGGTTTGAGGATATCTCGAAGAAGCTTGAAGACTAGATCAAAGGGGAAGGAACTCGGAATTCAATTCCTGGAGCATATACAAAGACTGAGAATCTTTGATTATATTGATCTATTGAGAAATTTTGAGCTCGAGGAGGCTTTTTGATATTTTAAAGTTGATTTTCTGTGTATAATTTGTGAATCTTGCAATCATAACAGTTGAAATTATTACTTTGTACAGGAATCCATAACTTATAGGTATAATTTGCGCAGAGGACGAAGAATGATTTACACGTAGTAAATCGATGGTATCTTTGAATTGCAAGTTAGATCTACGGTGAGGAGATATATTGCTAACGAGCTTACAAATTCGATGGAGCAGATCGGAGGGTGCTAAAGATCAATGGCCGGAGTGAATTATGCTGGTTAAACAGTGAGGAGGATAAAGAAGGAATTGGGCTATGAAATTAGAAATTAATTGTTGTGTTATCTCCCAAAATAATTTATTTTGATAGTATGAAGAATTTAACTTGTGCAATGAAGAATATGAATATCACTGATAGTTTGAAGGCCTCTGATTTTATTTGGATGAAAATTTTACAAGTTGTAGCTTTCGGTGGCTTAGGCGAGGACTATCATAGCTCATTAGCCACCGAAAAGCTATGTTTCGGTGGTTAAACAGTTGAACGCAGGCCAAAGGAGAACCACCAAAAGTGGTCTGAGCAAGCAGGGTCAAGGAAACACTTTCGGTAGCTTAGGTGAGACTATAGAAAACTCATTAGCCACCAAATAGGGGCACTTTCAGCAGATCTGAAAGAGAGATAAAAAAGGGTTTAAACTGTCGAAAGCGAGGAGCAAGCAACGTCAGGAAAAGTACATTCGGTGGCTTAGGCGAGGCTCAGAACATCTCATTAGCCATCGAAAAGGGTCACTTTCAGAATATTAGAGAAGATCACAACACATATGCTAACCACCAAAAGCAGGAAGACAAATATCAGGTGAAAAACCCTTTCGCTAGTTTAGGTGAAAGCTATGACATTTTATTAACCACCGAAAGAACATGTTGTCAGTAGTTAAAAAAGGTTTTTGACATGGTCGAGATCTGCCGAAAGCAGAGATTCACCACGGTGATGGGGTAATGATTCCGGTAGTTTAAGCAAGAAATATCATGTTTAGTTAGCTGGCAAAAGCCAGCGTTTCAGCGGTTAGCTAACAAAATCACTGAGGATCTTAAACCACCGAAAGGCTAAAATAGGGAAACGGTTGGGAACTGTCACATCCAACCCCGTCAACAAGACAAAAGATCATTTTAGAGCATGATTACCCACCAAAAAGATATGGAGCCGTGTGACTGGGTGTGAAATGAGAGAAAAGGGTCGTTATGCAAGTAGGAAAAACTGATCTAACTGCCAACCTTCAGTTTTCCTCCACCTATCCCAAGGGTCATCAAATAAACACCAAATGCTATGGCTGAGGTAGGGTACGGTTATCTAGGAAAATATATCTCAAGGATCGAGCTGCTGTCATCATTTGGGTGACCTCAGCTTCCATAAATGACAGAAAATCCTCATAATCAATGCCATGGGACTCCATCATATTTCATGTTTGAAATTGGCATTTTTTCACCAAAAAAATGACTCTAATAGAGAATCCTACTAAAGCACATTGTATAGAAGTTCTGGAAAACTATTTTTGCAGGTACCCAGGAGATACACCCATCAGGATGAAGAAAAGTGTACTAGATCTCAAACAAGAGCTAGGTGATGTCAGTTATTTAGAGGCCCATCCAGAGGTTTGCAAATTGTTCCAGGAGGTAGGCTGCTACAAATACTGTGAAAAAATACAGGGTTTTCATCAGCAGGTGGTTGACGCTTTTTCCCTGTCATTTGATGGTTCAAAAGCAGTCAAAGGAAGGGAGGAATTTCTCATAGATGAAGCACTAATCTCAAAGGTGACTGAGCTCCCTTGCACAGGAGAGAAGTGGTTCAAGAACACCATACCCAAAGACGTGGAATTTAGATCATATCTCAAGCCTGAGCATAGGGGAATAACATGGAAGAAGGCTGTGCTATCATCATGGCTGGAAGAGAACTGGTAGCAGCTGCTAAAATCCATCATGGTCTATTTGACCTGTGAAGGGAGATACAATAGAGCAATGATCTATCATTTCAAACTCGTGAACCACTTCACAGGTAAGAACCCTCTTAATTTGCCTTTTTATTTACACAAGAGTCTAGGGAAGATGGCACATCAAGTGAAATCCTAGCCATCCAAGATTGCTGGCAAGTTGTGCCACCATGGTCTGATCCAGCTATTGGTCCAAGAGTTGTTGAAGAAAAGAAACATTGCTTGGCCCTATTTTCTGTTCTGGAATGGTTTTGAGATAGGCCTTCAACCAGAGGAGAAAGGGAAGTCTCCTACCAAGAAATCCAGCACTCCAAGGAGTGGGAGAAGAAGGAGGAGGGACACATCCCCAGCTGCAGGAACAGAACAACCTCCCTCCTCCTCCAAGACAAAGAAGGAAAAAAGGAATTTGGATTTCGGTGAGAAAGGTCAGGAGGCAGAAGTAAACCAGGAGAATGTCTTAAACCTACCCTATTCAGATTTTGAGGAAGAAAAAGGAGAGGATGTATCCCTATCTCTGCAAATTGTTCCATTTACTGAAGCATTTCCATCCCCCACACCACAAGAATAAGAGGAACTAGCAGAAAGGCCTTCCTCCAGCAAACCTAGAAGTCAAAAGATCAATCTGCTACTGAGGCAGGTTTATGAAATGAAGGTCTTGGAAAGAGAGCTAAAGAGAAATAATGAGACATTGAATAGGAGAAATAACTTATTGCACAAGTCCTACCTAGAGCAGAGGGAAAGATACATCTTCTTGAAAAGGCTGAACAAAAGATACCTAAGGGACAATACCATGTTATACAGGATGGTGAGGGTCCGAAGGCTGCAGCTGAAAGAAGCAAAAGCAAACCCTAGCAGCCACATTGCCTTATCAACCCTAGCTAAAGTAGCCATCAGTCTCCAGCCTCCTGAAACCATCCAAGGCATTGTTAACACCTCTAACATGAAGCCTGAAGAAGAGGAAAGCTGAGCCAACAGGTCTGAAAAGACATTTTTGATGAAAACCTAAAATTTTTGGTAAAATAGGGCTTTCAGTGGCTTAGGCAGACAATGGAACAGTCCATTAGCCATCGAAAGTGCCACTTTCAATAGCTAACGAGTCCAATAGACTAGCCTCTTAACCACCGAAAGCGGACAGAGGCGTAAACGCAAGTTTTGGGAACACATGATCGTTTTTTGGTGACTGCAGATGGCTCAAGGGCGTAAGTTAAAGATAAAAGGTGATGACAGAAGTATCAAAAAGGGTTTGTTTAGATCTATTATGACAAAATAGTGCCATAAAGTCATCAACCCTAGCTGTCAAGAAGAAATCAGTGGGTTAACTGACAGTGGACCAGCAGCAGTGATCATCAGCAAATGCTTCAGTTATTTAATGTTCAGTCAGTGAACTAGATCTTCATTGTAGTTAGACAAGTAGTTAGGTAGGGTTTCAAACCCTAATTTGCAAAAACTATCACTTTTGAGTATTTTTGTAAAAACAGATCCAAGTTTCAGGATCTGTACTTTTTATAAAAAGGATATAAAGCCTAAGATCGATTTTATAATAAAGGTTCAACTTCAGGGATTTATAAGCCTATAATGCTTTCATGCTTCTGGTTTTACTTATTCATGAATATAAGCTCTTTTTTTATGATCTATTCATCCATCATCTCTTTCTTTGCTACACTTATGCTTGAATGTGTATTTAGGTCATTTTTAGATTGATTAAAAGGCTGATAGCTGTCATCCTATTGGTTTGTTAGTGCAATTTGATTTATAAGTGCCATCCTTATCATGATTTAGCCATTTATATGCATGTGTTTTGTATGTAAATCTGCCATCCTGATGAGTTCTTCATCCCTGCACTTTATTGTCAAACTTCTGAGAAATTGTAACTAAAAGCCTTGTAATTGAGTGAGTTTTATGCATGCCTTGAGAGTGGAAAGGTTATATAGGTCAACTAACTTGATCCATATCAAAAAAACCTAAAAACATTGTAAGTTACCAGGTATCCTCGAGCTACAACCTATAGGAGTTTCCTGGAGTTCTAACAAATTAGCGTCGTTGCCAGGGAGAGGAGATTGAACCTCAGCTTCCCTGGGAGATGACATAGATCCTTGCTTTGATGATAGACAAAGATTTGGCGGCTCCATTGATATAAGGTGGCCTCAATAAGACCAAGTACTAGAGAAAACCCTAAGGGGCCACCAGCAACACCAGTTTCAGATCCAGAAGAAATTTTGAGAAGAGCTAGGGTGTTACTAAGACAGACCAACAGTGCTGCACAAAAACTACCTCAGGTATTTCAAGAAATCTTACTACTATTATTTCTTCTGCTAAAATTCTTAATTCTTAAGATTTTTTAGATACATCATAAAAATCTAAGGTTTGGGCATCTTCAAGCACTGTTGCTTTTGAATATCCAATCCCTAGTGACTCCACTGGGATAAGTATACCACCACCTTCTCAGCAAGTATCTCCATCAGTGCTGCCTTCCTCAACCCTATCCATACCCATTTCCAATATGGTTGCCCCTCAATTGACCAAGATGGAAAGGATCCTAGTAGCTAGGTATGCACCCCTAATTTTTCCAAATCCCCTCTCAGCCATTCCTACTGAGGATTATCTCAAGTATATGCCTAAGTTTACAGGGGAAGGGGATTTCACTGCTGAAGAACATCTAGAGGAATTTTATAGCTATGATGAAAATATTAACATAGAGCAAGAAGATGTATGGACTAGGGTTTTTGTGTAAAGCCTAGATGGCCAGGCTAGGAAGTGGTTTAACGAACTTCCTGTTGGATCAGTGGCAGGCATAGAGGCCCTAGATGACATTTTCCTAAAGCATTGGGGAGAAAGGTGAGACCACCTCTACTATATCACAGAATTCAGCAACCTGAAAAGAGAAAATGGGGAGTCTGTCTCCAACTTTACCAAGAGATTCAACAATATGTACAGCAAGATCCCTACTGAAATTAAGCCCACTGATACCTCAGCTAGGATAACTTATGCAAATTCCTTTGACTCTGACTTCTGCCTTCTTCTCAGAGAAAGGAGGTCTACCTCCTTATGTAGGATGTTGCCCTGGAGGTAGATTCAAACATTCTGGCATCTCAGAAGGTCAAAGAGAAGATAGACAGGAAGAAGCAGCCAGCAGATCCTAGTAGGGCTTCTACATCAGAGAATAAGATTGATAAAATGACCAAACTGTTAGATAACCTGACTGATAAAATGTCTAAATTAAAGGACCAAGGACATCTACCTGTGACGGGTAAAGGGACAAGTGACTTTTCTCCTTGAAACCCTAATTTTGTTCCTTATAGAAGAGGAAACGCCCCAGTTCAGATTCTTAGGAAGGAGAGGAACCAAGGGGAAGATCAGAAAATAAGAGATCCATTTCAAAATGTTGTATTAGAAGAAGAGCCAAAATTCATTCAAGAAGAAAAAGAAGCTGAAGACAACATCCATTGCATGGAGGATGAGGTGGACTGTTCTTTTCTAACACAGGAAGAATATGAAGAAGCCCTAATTGATGAGCAGATCACTGAAGAGGTTGTCTATCAAGCTGATAATCAGGGAGGTTACCAGCTCAGGTCTAGGCTAGTTTCTCCTCTCAAGAAGAATGCTGTATTGGTCAAGCATCCTGCTGCATCAGCTAGAAAGGTTGTTGTTTTACCAAAGAAGGGGGCTATCACATCCAAAGTATTGCAGAAACCAGCACCTTCAGCCATACCTGATCAAGTCCAACCCAACCTACAATGCATGAGGTAAGGTTTCCAGATAGGCTGCATTATTCTTTCAACCTTGAGTCTGAAATTCAAAAATTGAAAATCCCTTTCCCTTTAATTGAGCTAATGAAGAATGATGCATTCAAGTCCTCCATTCTGAATTCCCTTCAACCCAATGTGCACATTGACACTGACTTTGTGAACCTGCAAGATGACAAGCATGTTGTAACCATGGGCCCCATGATTGAAGACCTAAAGGACTCATGTCCACCATTCTACATATCCTTGAATATCCATGATAAAATCCTCCATAACTGTCTATTGGATTAAGGAGCCTCTCATAATCTAATGCCAAAGGTTGTGATGGATGAGCTTGGCCTCAGCATCACCAAGCCCTACCATGATTTATTCTCCTTTGACTCCAGGAAGGTCAAGTGATTGGGCCTCATTAAAGACCTTGTTGTGAACCTAACTCAGCTACCTTCAAAAATCATCATGATGGACGTTGTAGTGGTTGATATCCCTCCAAAATTTGGCCTCTTGCTGTGTCGGTCATGGATAAAAAGACTAGGTGGCACCCTTCAGATGGATCTCACATATGCCACCATTCCCATTTTTGGAGGAGAGACAAAGAGGTTGTATAGGGAAAATCAGTCGGCATACATTATAAGCAAGGAGAGAAACTCAGTGAATCACTCCATCTATGCAGTGGACACTGATTTTGGGTCATGCATTTTACAAATAGGGGAATCTTAGCATACATCAGTCCATCTGACTAAGCCCACCTGTCAGCAGCCCAAAGAAGTGACCACAGAAATCTGGACCATGTATTTTGATGGGGCTAGCACTCAAAGCTCAGCAGGTGCAAGTGTAGTATTGATCTCCCCATCTAAGGAAAACATCCATTTGTCTTATAAGCTTGATTTTAAAACCACTAACAACATAGCAGAATGTGAAGCCTTGCTGCTAGGAGTTAAAGCTGCCAAGGAGATGGGGATCATGTGCATAAATATTTTTGGAGATGCAGGCCTCATGATACAGCAGGTCAACAACACTTTCAGACAAAAAATATCAGACTGGAGGCCTACAGGGACGAGGTATGGAAACTCAGTGACTCCTTTATGTTTTTTGAACTGTCATATATACCTACGGCTTTGAATCACCTAGTTGATTCCCTCGCTATCTCTACAAGTTTGTTTGTTCCTCCTTTACCCCCTAAGCTTAGCTATGAGGTTCAAGTCAAGTACCAACCCTCTCTGCCAGATAATGTCAAATTTTGGAGGGTGTTTGAGAATGATGATGAGCTTAGTAAATTCCTTCAGTTAGTAGATGAATTCTTTGACATACACATAGACCAGGAAAACCTAAACATGGAGGAATCCAAATAGCTCAAGTTAAAAGGTAAAGTGGTTGATCAGAACATTGTCCAATTTCCCAGCAACTACATACCCAAAGGTCTAGTACCACTGGAAGAGTTGTTTGACCACAATGGCATCCCTTTCAAGCCTACCAAAAAGGAGATAGATCCTACTATCCAAGAGAAAAACATAGGGAGCCAAAGCCATCCAAAACTGATAAATCTGTCCACTGGGCTGACTGCTGGTTAGAGGTCTGAATTTTGCAGCCTGATAAAAGAGTTTGTTGATGTCTTTTCCTAGGAGTATAATGACCTTAAAAATTATGACACCAATATCATCCAACACAAAATTCCTTTGGAGACGGACACCATTCCTTTTAAGTAGAAGCTGAGACCCATCATCCCTCTCCTATTACCAGTGATTGAAAATAAAATCCACAAGCTCCTCAAAGCCAAGATCATAATCCCCCTCAGGTATTCCAAGTGGATTGCAAACCTAGTAGTGGTAAGAAATAAAAATGGGGAAATTAGGTTGTGTGTGGATTTTAGAAACCTGAACAAGTGTTCCAAACAAGACAACTATCCACTGCCCAAGATGGAACACCTATTGTATAAAGTCTTGGGGGCTAGGGTTATGTCCTTCCTTGATGGCTTCTTTGGATACAACCAAGTTGCTATGCACCCTGATGACCAAGAGAAGACTGCCTTTACCACCCCCTAGGGCACCTTCATGTATGCTAAAATTCCATTTGGACTAATGAATGTTGGGGCTACTTTTCAGAGAGCCATGGACCTAGCTTTTGTAGGGCTAAAAGATAAATTTGTGCTAATATATTTGGATGACCTAATAGTTTACTCTCACATCCATCATGACCACTTGCAGCATTTAAGGAAGGTATTTCTGAAGTGCAGAAGGTATGGAATATCACTGAACCCGGAGAAGTCCCAGTTTTCACTCAACGAAGGAAAGCTCCTAGGCCACATAGTCTCAGCTGAAGGTTTAAATATCGATCCAGTAAGGGTGGAAACAATCCAAAAGATGTCAATACCAAGGTCAAAAAGAGACATTCACTCCTTTTTAGGAAAGATAAAATTTGTCACGAGGTTCATTCCTAATTTCTCTGATTTGGTGAAGCATATAACAGTCATGCTGAAAAAATATGCAGAAATAAAATGACTGACCAGGAAAGAAACTCTTTTGAGGACATTCAGAAAGCTATCATGGATGCCTCGACCCTGATTAGTCCTGACTACACCAAGGGTTTTTACATTTTCTCTTTTGCATCTTATGACATAGTAGCAGTTGTACTATTACAAAAGAATGATGAGGGTCTTGATCATCCAATTGCATTCTTCAGCAAAACCCTGAGAGATGTTGAGCTGAAGTATAACCCAATTCAGAAATGAGCTTATTCTCTCATAAAATCTTTGAATACTTTCAGAATCTACATTCTCCATGCAAAGGTCCTTGCATATGTCCCTTGAGCTGCTGGTTTGACTCATCCTGACATTGATGGGAAGAGAGCTAAGTGGATAGCCAAATTCATTGACTTTTATATAGAGGTTAAACCCACTAAGCTGGTAAAGGGACTAGGTCTGGCTAAACTTGTGGCCAAAGAAAACTGTGAACTGATGGGAATAAATTTCACATGTGTCAAATCAGCAAAGGTGTAGACTGTGGTAGCAGCAGAAACATAAGTAAATCAAGATCAAAATGACATTCCATCAGTAGATGAAAACATATCTTCATGTGAGTGGTACTCAGGTATCATTCAATTTTTACAAAAATTAGAAGTTTCTCCTGATCTCACTCCTAACCAAGCACGAGCTCTTAAGTTGAAATCTGTTAAGTTTTGCATAATTGACAAACTGCTATACTGGAGAGATCAATCTGGAATTTTGCTAAGGTGTCTAGATAAAGAGGAAGCAGAGCAGGTCATGCATCATTTTCATTCCAGCACATGTGGGGGCCACCACTACTAGAAAACCACAGCCCACAAGATATTAAGAGCAAGATACTATTGGCCAGTCCTCTTTGCTGATGTATGCACTTTTGTAAGGGCCTGTGACCAATGCCAAAGATTTATAGGGAAGTAGCAGCTCAAGTCCTTGCCCCTTAGGCCTATTGTGGTGAATGGGCCTTTCCAGCAATGGGGCCTGGATTTCATAGGTGAGATAAATCCATCTTCCAATGGACAACAGAAATGGATCTTAGTAGCCACTAACTACTTTACCAAATGGATAGAATAAGTACCCACCAGGAATGCCACTCATCAAGTCATCATGAGATTTTTATATGAGAATATATTTAGCAGGTTTGGCTGCCCAGTAAGGTTAGTAACTGATAATGCACCAGCTTTTAAGGCTGGGGCATTAGTTAAAATGTGTGAATCAATGGGTATTCAGCTGGTGCACTCCACATCCTATTATCCTCAAGGCAATGGCCTGGCTGAGTCATCCAACAAAAGCTTAGTCAGAATCATCAGGAAACTGCTGGAGACAAATCAGAAAAGCAGGGATTCAAAGCTTAAGTTTTCTTTATGGGCTAATAGGGTAACAAACAAAAGATCCATAGGGACTTCTCTATTCAAGCTAGTTTATGGCACTGAGGCCATTTTTCCTATCCAACTTATCCTTCCAGTGGCAAAATTATTTTAGGAAAAGGAAGATAAACCAAATGATATGGTGAGAAGGATGATGGACTTGGTGGAATTACAACAAATAAGGGAGCAGGTTGTAGGAAAATCAAAATCCCATCAACAGAGGATAAAGGGCATGTTTGAAAAAAGAGCAAAAGTAGACAACTTCCAAGTTGGAGATTGGGTCCTCAAGTGGGATGCTGTCAGAGAGGACAAGGGAAAACATGGAAAATTTGAATCTTTATGGATTGGCCCTTTTGTGATAGCCTAGGTACATAAGAATAAAACCTTCAAATTGCAGAATCTAGAAGGGGAAGAGGTATTTGATGGCCCAGTGAATGGGCGGTTCTTGAAACTCTATTTTATTTGAGGCTCTGAGGCCTTATTATTGTAAATTAGTAGATAGTAGGTTGTTTTGCTTTTAGAATCAACTCCATGCCCAATGGAATAGTAAATGATAGTGTTAAGTTACTTAGTTTATTTTAGGGAAAGGAATTTTGGTCAGGGATTCTCGAGACCTCACTAGGAGGTTCCCATCCCCTAGTAGGAGCCAGATGTTATCTCCCAAAATAATTTATTTTGATAGTATGAAGAATTTAACTCATGCATTGAAGAATATGAATATCACTGACAGTTTGAAGGCCTCTGTTTTTTATTTGGATGAAAATTTTACAAGTTGTAGCTTTCGGTGGCTTAGGCGAGGAATATCATAGCTCATTAGCCACTGAAAAGCTATGTTTCGGTGGTTAAACAGTTGAACGCAGGCCAAAGGTGAACCACTAAAAGCGTTCTGAGCAAGCAAGGTCAAGGTAACACTTTTGGTGGCTTAGGCGAGACTACAGAAAACTCATTAGCCACTTAAAAGGGGCACTTTCGGCATACTAGAAAGAGAGATAAAAAAGGTTTTAAACCGCCGAAAGCGAGAAGCAAGCAGCATCAGGAAAAGTACATTTGGTGGCTTAGGTGAGGCTATGAACATCTCATTAGCCACCGAAAAGGGTCACTTTTCATAGATTACAGAAGATCGCAATACATATGCTAACCACCGAAATCTGGAAGACAAATATCGGGTGAAAAACCCTTTCGGCAGTTTAGGCGAAAGCTATGACATTTTATTAACCACCAAAAGAACATGTTGTCGGCAGTTAAAAAAGGTTTCTGACACGATTGAGATCTGTCGAAAGTAGAGATTCACCACATATATGGGGTAACAATTCGGGCGGTTTAAGCAAGAAAGATCACGTTTAGGTAGCCGCCAAAAGCCAGTGTTTTGGCGGTTAGCTGACAAAATCACGGAGGATATTAAACAACCGAAAGGATAAAATAGTGAAACGATTGGGAACTATCACATCCAACCCTATCAGCAAGACAAAAGATCATTTTAGATCATGATTAAGCACTGAAAAGATCTGGATCCATGTGACTGCATGTGAAATGATTGAAAAGGGTCGTTATGCAAGAAGAAAAAATTGATCTGACTGCTAACCTTCAATTTTCCTCCACCTCTCCCAAGGGTCATCAAATAACCATTGAATGCTATGGCTGAGGTAGGGTACGATTATCTAGGAAAAGATATCTCAGGGATTGAGCTGTTGTCATCATTTGGGTGACCTCATCTTCCATAAATGACAGAAAACCCTCATAATCAGTGCCATGGGATTCCATCATATTTCATGTTTGAAATTGGCATTTTTTCACCAAAAAACTAACTCTGACAGAGAAGCCTGCTAAAGCACATTGTATAGAAGGTGTGGGAAACTATTTTTGCAGGTACCCAGGAGATACACCCATTAGGATGAAGAAACGTGGACCAGCTCTCAGACAGGAGCATTGGCATTTTTTCACCAAAAAACTAACTCTGACAGGGAAGCCTGCTAAAGCACATTGTATAGAAGGTGTGGGAAACTGTTTTTGCAGGTACCCAGGAGATACACCCATTAGGATGAAGAAACATGGACCAGCTCTCAGACAGGAGCTAGGTGATGTTAGTTATTTAGAGGCCCAAAGAGGTTTGCAGATTGTTCTAGGAGGTAGGCTGCTACAAATACTGTGAAAAAATACAGGTTTTTCATCAGCAGGTGGCTGAAGCTTTTGCCCTGTCATTTGATGTTTCAAAAGAATTCATAGGAAGGGAGTAATTTCTCATAGATGAAGCACTAATATCAGAGGTGACTGAGCTCCCTTGCATGGGAGAGAAGTGGTTCAAGACCACCATACCCAAAGACATGGAATTCAGATCATATCTCAATCCTGAGCATAGAGGAATAACATGGAAGAGGGTTGTGCCATCATCATGGCTAGAAGAGAACTGGCAGCAGCTCCTAAAAGCCATCATGGTCTATTTGACCTGCGAAGGGACATACAATAGAGCAATGATCTATCATTTTAAACTCGTGAACCACTTCACAGGTAAGAACCCTCTTAATCTGCCTGTTTATTTACATAGGAGTCTAGGGAAGATGGCACATCAAGTGAAATCCCAGCCATCCAAGATCGCTGGCAGGCTGTGCCACCATGGTCTGATCCAGCTATTAGTCCAGGAGTTCTTGAAGAAAAGAAACATTGCTTGGCCCTATTTTCTATTCTAGAATGGCTTTGAGATAGGCCTTCAACCAGAGGAAAAAGGGAATTCTCCTACCAGGAAATCCAGCACTCCAAGGAGTGGGAGAAGAAGGAGGAGGTCCATATCCCCAGCTACTGTTATACAAAAATCCTGTCACCATCATGTGATAAGACATTTGACATACCTACTTGCTCTGAATCCCAGCTTCTGGAGTGGAAACCCATACTAAATGTCAATCTTTCATACAAATTCCCAGCATCGTACTTAGCTTGTTATCCAGAAGCAGTACCCTTGTTCGCACCGCCCATCCCTTGTTGCCCACAAGCGGTGCCACCACTTATGGCCCTTGGTCCATAGGCGGTTATTACCAGAACCGCTCTGTTATTGAAGGAGATACGCGGTACCCTGGGTAAAAAGGGAAAAAGAGAAGTTTCGCGAGGCTTCTAGATGATAATCCTTGTGTCCTCCCTTATCCCTACTATTGTGGGTTAGTTGAGCTCGAGATCCCTCATCCTAGGATCTTAGAGGCCACCTCACCCACTAATCTCTCAACCATCCCTATCCATCTAGCCTTATAAATACAATCTTATGGCCATGGTTGAGGGAGAGAACTCTTAAGGCATTGTTATGCTATTGGATTGATCAATTGGTCCATATCATTGGAGAGCATAGAGAGAGCTAGAGTTGGAGCTTACGGGGATGAGAATGCTTGGTTTCATGGAGATGCATGTCAACACTAAAGCTTGGTTGTAAACTTCTTCATATTTCTTTAATGCAAGTTGATTTCTATCCCACATATATTGTTGTTGTTTGATTTCACATGTATGTTGTTAGATTCCTTAGTCACTAACATAGATTAGTAGATTATATTCTGGTGGTTTTGATATCTTTGCGTGTTGTAGCTTATTGCAGGTACACAGGGTAATGATCGAAGCATTACATTCCAGGTATCTACAGCGTCTAGGGAGAGTATTCAACCTCTGTCCTCTATTTGTTCTGGATCTGAACCATTCAGACCAGTGGAACACCTTACTGTCCACAGGAGGTGAAATATTCTAGCTAACAAATCTAGTGACTCTGCTAGGGAATATTTATATCAGTTGTTCTGATCTTCCTCAATTTGCAACTCTTGTCCAAATCCAGGCTCCTTCTTCTTCAACTCTCTTCAGTTAGATCTAATTTCTGACTTGCTTCATTTGGGTTTGAAACTTCCAGATCTGTTTAGATCTAAGTCATTTCGGTCTTTTATGCTCTATTTCCATACTCAATTCAACAGTATTGGCCCTGATCTAGTCTTTTTTTTACTTGATCCATTGTTCTTCTTGTGTCTTGGTCATCTACAAGGAACCGTGCCTATGCTGTGTACGAGGAGCGGTGCCAGCACCTGAACAAAGTGGGCAGTACACGGTGCCACCACCTATAACCTATTGGTGAGAAGTGGTTCTGTGTTGGAAACGCTCTGTCAACACCTGCGAAGCACAGTGCCAGGTAGGCATCATTCCAAAGCCTTTTTTCCTTATTTTTCTTTGAAAAAATTTGGATTTTGTTTCTTTCAGTTCTGCTTATCAGACTTGTGTTACTAAATCTGATGCTTGTGTTCTGATAATTTTATGGTTTAAGATTGATTTGAGTGGAATTTCAAAATTTTGATTAGGTCTTTTGATTGTTCATCCACTTCTATGCTTGTTGGTTGTGTTCGTGAAAGGGTTTCTTGTTTTTTGAAAAGCTCAGGGTGTTATTAAAATCTCTTTTCGTTTATGTTGTATAGACTAAAAGAAGAACACTATATTAGTTTCTAGGTTTCATTTCTTATTTGCATAGTAAACGTCTTTTTCCTTGGTTTAAAAAAGAAAAAATTTGACTGAGACTAGGATATTATCATTGAGCGTTGGACATTGGTTTTCTGATTGGCTTTACAAGCTTTCAGGACCTTCATGATCTTTCATCTCTCATACATTTAGAACTATCTCGATCAAAATAAAAATAAAAAAATGATAGTTTTAAGTTAGATTTGCTTATGTTTTGAGAAAATTGAAAAAATAGAGTGCATTTGCATATAGGTGTGCTTCTTGTTTTTCTTTTAGGAAAAGAGATTCTTCCCCTTCTCATTTGCTTTGAGAAAGAAGAAATCAGTTTGGAAAAGTGATTGCTTGTCTTTGATTTGATGTTCATGACTATTGTGTGGAAGTATTTTTGGTTTTGAAACAAAAGGAAAACACTCTCTTTCCCTCCCATAAGTAGGCATACTGAATGGTAAAGTGGATGTTTTGCACTAGCATATTGCATGGTTTTACTTTTCTGTCAAAACATCATGCATTCACCTAACCGTACAAGTTAAAAGTAATGGTAGTTGTAGGTTAAAATTTACATAGTAACTTGAGTGATAGGTTAGAGACGTGTCCGGGTGTCGTTAAGCATAGGAGTTGTCGTTATTTGTTAGCATTACATTCCGGGACTCATGTGGTTATTCCACATATCGTCGATATATCGAACGGCATTTCACGTACCCTTGAGGTATATAGAAAGGCACTTCACATACTCAATTGTATATCAAAAGGCCCCTTGTGTACGATTATGCATTAGACAACACTACTACCGATTTGAGCTCCCACGTACCTTGAGTATATCAAGAGACCCCACTAGGGTACCTTATCCATCTGAGAAAATACCTTTGGTCGTCTTGTTTGGAGCCATACACTGAAAACAGCATTTGGAGAGATTACTATGCACCTACCCTCGAGGTATATCACGAGTGGCGACTTCTTGATAATCCTAGTGAGAGACCTGACTTTTGAACTCCTATCATTTTAAGTGTGCTTGTTTTGACCTATATCTTGTGTAGGGAAATTATTTTTGGTGTGTTTTCTAGATTTTCAGACCCTAGGTTAGTTAGGAATTGTACAAACTGGTTGATTTAAGACAGTCCAGAAGAGTACGGGGCTTGCCACTTGATTTTATTCCTGCTTCAGGAGAAAATCCCATGGAAGCTGTTGACCAAGGAGCTACTACCACCTCCCAAGTGGGTGACAATGTGGCTACGAAAAGTGGAGTACCATATTCTTCACACTTGCCTCCCTTGTTCCAACAACCTTCTCGGGGAAATACATCATTCCATTCTCCCACGGAAGGTCATGTTGAAGAAACAACCCGTTTGGATTTTGGTCCCAATACTCTGTTTTGGGAGACACCTATAGGACAGGCCATTGCCTCATTTGGCACTCGTGTAAACTCTTCTAAAGATGAAGAAGAATGTAGGCAATACCGTGTTGCCATTCTCTATGCACAGGAGATTGACAAGCATATCAATGACCTATTAGGCTCAACACCAGCATGTTCCACATCTCTTCCTGTGGGATATCGTTCACTGGTTGATTCTATGAGACCCATTGAACCGATTATAGATCGTCCAATAACAACCCACAACCCAGGTCAAATTACCACCCCTATCAGCTCTCATGTTATGTCTATTCCTAATCTTCCTAGGTCTTCTGCACCTAAGATTCAATCTTCAATTCCTATTTAGTCTACACCTTCTAGTTCCTGGGGGAAACCCCCGGCATGACCTACGTTATCTGACACCGGAATTGTTCCTAGTCAAGGACAGACCTCTAACATAGAACCATCTACAGTTTATGTCCCTCCCACCCATACTAATGTGGTTAATCCCCAATCCAATTCAGGTCAACCCTCTGGGGATCAACCTGTAACCATTCAATCTTCTGGAGGTTATGGTTATCAAATGCCTGTAGGTAATCATCCACCCAATCCTACAGGAATTCCTTATGCTGGAATTCCATACCCTAGTAACACTTTTACGCCATGGGGGAAACCCAAATGGTCTTACATGACAGCTATGGGGGGGATACCTATACATACTGTGGGAGGTGGCGAAGGACCGCCTTATGGAGGTCCTCCCCCTGGGGGGCCTAATGGCCTTAGAGGATCTAGAAACTTTCCTCCTTGTGGTCCTAGTGGCCCTAGTGGTCCTAGGGGACCTAGTGGCTTTCCTCCTTCTGGCCCTCCTCCTAGTGGTTCCAGTGGCTCTGGAGGTTTACCTCCCCCTGGTGGCCCTGGAGGGTCTGGTGGTCCGCCTCCTAGTGGTCCTGGTGGTCCTAGTGGTCCCGGTGGTCCTGGTGGTCTCGATGGTCCCGATGGCCCTGGTAGTCCTCCTCCTGGAGGCCCTAGTGGTCCTAGCAGTCTTAATCATGAAATAAACGCCCTGCGGGCAGATCTTCCAATAGTTCTTTGTCACAGCAACCTGTTTATCAGTCTACTTATGGTCCTACTCATAATTATATGCCATATCAATATTACCAGTATGTGCAACCCAACCGATAGTTATCTTTCCTAGCAACTTTGGACTTACCTGATTTGTCCAAATTGATTAATGACCCCATTTGACACAATCCCTCGTGGCCACCCATTCCGGTAAAGTTACCATCGGATATTCCAAAATTCGATGGGAAGCAAGGAGACGATCCAAAGAACCATGTTATGACATTCCATTTATGGTGTTCTTCCAACTCCCTCATGGATGACTCCATTCGATTGTGACTCTTTCAGCGAACTTTGACCGGTATGTCCACGAAGTGGTACATTGAACTCCCACAACATTCGTTTGTGGATTTTGGCTCATTGGAAACCGTGTTTCTTACACACTTTCAGCTCCCTATTCGTTATGAAATGGGTACTGACATTTTAACCTCTCTATGACAAAACACCTCCACCCACATATCTGATCATATTCATGAGTGGAGAAGGCAGAGAAGGTTTATTAAGGCCCCAATTCCAGATCAATTACTAGCTGATTGGTTCACCAAATCATTGTTTCCTCCTATTGCCCGAGATGTAGCTATGGGCGGTGCCATCACTGAAGAGCAGGCTATTAGTCGGGCTCAGTACCTAGACTTGATTTATTCCCAGTCGGGAACTCTTTATGACCCGATTCCTCAAGCTCCTCGCCCCAGCACCGACCTTGCCAAGCCACCAGCAGAAGTACCTATTGATGGGATTGTTGGTTCAATCCAGTCCCCGTCCATAGTGAAACCTGCCAAGCAAACCCAAACTTCCCCCCCTACTCCTTCGACTCCTAAGTTTTCCACCGAGGTCAATTCTATTCAAAGTACTCAAACCTCGGGTAATAAAAAGAAAGGTAGAAATCGAAATAAAAAACATGGAAACCAGCCGGAGACTCCACGACCAACCAATGGTGATAATGACAAAGGGAAAAGAAAAGAGAAATATCCCTGTCTGCTTTGTGGTGGTGACCATTTTTCAAAGGAGTGTCCTCATCGAGATGAAATCTCCCAATTTTTGAAGTCCAATCCCGCACCTACGGTACTTACGGATTTTTTTCCCTCTCAACAACAGCTGATAGACCACATGTCTAATCAGGGTAATTCTAGTTCGTCAAAAGAAATTCATATGATGTCCTCAGATACCATCCATATGCAAACTCAAAGTCAGAATTATGATAAACCTGCAGATAAAAATCAAGATCATCCGTCTTCAGGGAAAGCCCCTTCTACTAGTTCTCCTGAGTCCTCATCTACTGTCCCCTTGTCTATCGAGAAGCCTACTCTCAACATGATTTTGTGCTCACCTAAGAGTACTCTTCAGAAGGCAGTATTTAATCCCAATTCCCAAGCTGCTCAATTTTATAATGTGGTTCAAGATCTAGCTTGGGCACCTTGTGCAATGTCTACCCTAGAAGTGCTCCAAAGTTTCCCCACCTAGCGCAAAAACTTGTTGACTGCATTAGGAGCTTTAGACCCGGATAACACCAACTTGATTCATTTCAATGTTGAGAACTATAAACCTAGTTTACCACATAAACTTTCTTTTCAAGTCATTACGAAAGTGGTTGGAAAGAAATTTTTTCGAATAATCCTAGATGAAGGAGCTTCGACTTTTGTTTTGTCTCTGTCTTGTTGGAAAACTCTTAGCTCTCTCGAGCTTGTGACATCGCATATGACCCTTAAGGCCTTTGACGGACAAGGTTTCCAACCCCATGGTCCCATATTAGCCCTCGTGGTTGAGCTGGGGGGAAAAACCATTTCCATCCAAGTAGAAGTGGTAGATGCCCCTTTAGATTACAATCTCCTTCTAGGAAAAAATTGGTTCTATACTATGACTGTTGTTGCTTCAACAATATTCCAAACCGTCCAATTTCCACATTTGGGGAGAATCGTTACTATTGACCATCTTGATTTCTGTACGTCGGATGTTACTACCTCCATGGCTAATAACATCCCCATATTAGGCCAGTCCCCTCCTCCTCACCAGTCGATTGGGGTAGGCGTGTTGAAGGATTCATCCCTCATGGGAGTTTTTCCATCCACTCCTCCTAGCATGGATTCCGCGTCAGTCCATATGATCACCTCATTTGATTGTGAGCCTAGGGGAAAACATGTTGTTGAGTCTACCTCGTTAATTCTTCACGAAGCTATGTATGACGCCATTCAAACCTCTTCCGATGATCACACTGATGACCTTCATCTATTGGATTCGGATCCCTACCATTTACCGTATTGGTCAGAACCTTATCTTCCCACTCTATATTATCTCTCTAAGACTTTTCCTTCCGATGAGTCCATTATTGAGATCATGGGCACAGATGAGTCCATTTGGGATGATCACCATCATAGATTCGTGTTCCTCCCCAACACCAATTCGGTTAACCATGATTTTGCATCCTTGTTTCCTACTGATATTGTCAATGTACCCCAAAGTCCTATATTGTTGCAAAATACAGATTCTGAAGGAAACCTTTGCAACACTACACAGACAAACCCGATTGACATATCAGCTAAGCCTAATACTATCGAACATGTTCATGTTGGGCACAACTACTCCGCAGATGAATCTGAAGCCTATAAGGCACTTTTTAAAGAATTCCATGATATCTTTTCCTGGTCCTATGAAGAGATGCCAGGGATTGACCCATCCATAGTGGTCCACAAGATTAAAACCTATCCCTCGGCCAAACCTACCAGGCAAAAACTTAGGCAAGTCCATCCTCGGAAGGCCGCAGCTATAAAGGCTAAAATTGAGAAGCTTCTGAAAGTTGGGTTTATTTATCCTGTACCCCTGATGAAATGGTATCAAACGTTGTCCCTGTCAATAAAAAGCAGGGCACCATTAGAGTCTGTATTGACTTTAGGGATCTCAATAAAGCTTGTCCCAAGGACAACTTTCCTACCTCGCACATCGATCAGATTATCGACAACTGTGTTGGAAGTGTCATCTTTTCATTTATGGATGGCTTCTCTGGCTATAATCAGATTGAGATATTACCCTCTGATCAGCATAAGAAGGCATTCATTTTCCCATGGGGAACCTTTTCATATAAGAAGTTACCGTTTGGCTTGAAAAATGTTGGAGCTACATTCCAGCGTGCGATGTCCTATGCGTTTCACAATGTCAAACACATTGTTGAACCGTACCTTGACGACCTCCCTGCTCATTCACAGCGACGGGAAGACCACCCTGGTCATCTTAGAGAGATATTCCTAAGATGCCATCATTATAATATACGGCTCAACCCGCATAAATGTGTTTTTTGCGTTGAGACGGGACGCCTGCTAGGCTTTGTGGTATCCAAAGATGGCATCTGGATAGATCCTTTAAAAATTGCTGCCATTCTTAATCTACTAGCCCCAACTAATCTCCTTGAAATCCAACGTTTGCAGGGGAAGGCAAACTGTCTGCTCCATTTCGTGCGCAATTTTGCAAAGAAAACACACAGTTATATGTGTCTCCTCAAGAAGAACACCCCATTCTTCTGGGATGACCAGGCGCAATGTGCCTTTGATAATCTTAAGCACGCTCTGACTCATTCACCTGTGATACACCCCCCTGATTATTCAAAGGACTTTCTCTTGTATATTGCTGCATCTACTACTACCGTCGCTATGGTCTTAGCGCAGGACAATATCCACGGTCAAGAGCATGTGATTTATTATGCCAGTAAGAATCTCCTGGATTCTGAAACTTATTATTCACATGTGGAAAAGTTAGCATTGGCCATGGTAATTACTATACAAAAGTTTCGTCATTACATTCTACTTCGCACTACCACCGTATTGGCAGACCAGAACTCGATGTACTACATCCTGACTCGTTAGGTGCTCGGGGGAAAGTACTCTCGTTGGATTGTTATCCTTTAGGAGTTTGATCTGGAGTTTTCCAAGGCTACATCAAAGAAATCCTTGGTCTTTGCAGAGCTTATGTGTGAGCTTCCCTGTGCTTTGGTGGAATCTAAGACCAGTGATTCATTTTCAGATGAATTCATATTCCTGATAAGCACTACTGATCCTTGGTATGGAGATTTATTGATATATCTCCAGATGCATCATTTTCATCCGCATTTATCTCACGATGATCACCGTCGTATCCGTCACCACGCGAAATACTATCTCATCCTGAATGATACTTTGTATAGACGTGGGATTGACTCTATTCTCCGGCGATGCCTCACTCATGAGGAGGCTGAACATGTGTTGAATGATTGCCACTCTGGACATGTGGTGGTCATTTATCTGGGATGGCTACAGCCCAGAAAATCCTTCGCGCTGACTATTTCTGGCCTTCTATCTTCAAATATTTTCATGAGGCTATTAAGAAATGGCCACCTTGTCAACACTTCTATCCTAAAAAGCGCACCCATCCCGCTCTTCTCCATCCCATCATTACCGTTGGCCCATTCTACAAATGGGGGATTGACTTCATGCATTGTAAGCCTACCTTAACCGGGGGGCATGGTTACATCATCGTAGCCATTGATTATTTCACTAAATAGGCTGAGGCCATGCCTACATATGCGGAATATGGTAAGACTGCCGCTCTCTTCTTGTTCAATCATATCATAGCTATATTTGGAGTTCCACAGTCCATCGTTATTGATCACGGATCCCATTTCCGTAATTAGATGATGGAGGAAATGAGTTCCAAGCTAGGGTTTCGCCATGAAAACTCTACACCGTATTATCCACAAGCTAATGGTCAGGTAGAGGCCATTAACAAAATTTTAAAAACTATGCTTCGTCGGATGGTTGGAGACCATAAATCCAACTGGCACCATGTTCTTTTCTCCAGTATTTGGGCTTATCGGACTTTTGTGAAAATAGCTACTGGTTTCACTCCATTTTAGCTTGTCTATGGACTTGAGCCGTCTTATAACGTCAGATTCCATCTTTACAACTTTCCGTCAAACTTCTCCCAGACACTTCCGCAGAGGAAGAAAGATTTTTGTACTTGAGTAACCTTGATGAGACTCGCAGAGATGCTACCTTGGCTAATGAGGCACATAAGAAACGCGTCAAGGCGCAGTATGATAAATATGTCCAACCTCGTGTCTTCAACGAGGGTGACCTAGTCTTGACCTATGACCAGAGATATGACAAACTAGGGAAGGGTAAGTTCGAGTCCATGTGGTACGGACCTTTAGTTATTTCTAAGGTGTTAGAGAAAGGATCTTACGAGCTCGTTGATTATGATGGAATCCCTTTAGGACAACCTTGCAATGGGTTGTACCTAAAAAAGTACTATGCCTAGGTTTTCTTGGATAGTATCTTGTATATATGTATATTGATTGATTTTCAGTGTGCTTCTAGTATTTTCAAGATGGTTTTGAGTTTTGGTGTCCGCATCTGTTTATACCATGTTTTGGTCATGTAGATGGCTTTATATGGCTTTGTTGATGGTGCTTGCTGCCACACCTTGAATCTCACCTCAGCTGCTTGGGTCCTATATTCCCCAGCTGAAGATTTGGTCAGTTCAGGTGTGGTTTGTATAGGTCCCTCTACTAATAACATCGTCGAGTATGAAGCAGTCATCGGTCTTCTGACTGAAGCTACCTCCTAGGATGTTTGTGATCTAGTAGTCTTGATGGACTCACATCTCGTGGTTCACCATTTGAACCACATCTACACCATTAGGAACCCGGTACTCCTCCGCCTCTTCCAGAGAGTGCGTTTGTTAGAAAGATCATTCAAAACTATTACTTATAGGCATATCCATAGGGAACATAATGTAGTCGCTAACTCATTGGATAACTACATCCTAGACTGGCATATAGCCCATTCATGATGGTAAATCAAACATGGTCCATTGTAAATAAACATTTAAAGACACGTAAAACTCATAGAAAATACATTTACCATTTGAAACATATAAACACCGTGTAAAAGTCCGTGTATATATATATACAAAAAAGTTTACAAAAAATAGGTCTCGAGAACTCCTCTGAAGCACGTAGGATTTCAGGAAAAATCATCATACAAAATCTTGAAGCTATCAACTTTTAGTACATATCTCATACACTAGTGGTGCTCGTGATAGCACATCATTGCTCGAGCTACCCTACGTAGCAGCCTACTGAATCGGCCCGGTACTCCCATTGTAGATCTCTAATATCTCATCGAGAGGTCATCTATGTCAGCATCTGGGATATCCAGAGTTAACCTCTCCAGGTTCTCCTCTAGCTTCCCAGTGATATCATCACCCTGTGGTACAAAGCGGGCTCCAGCTCGCCTATCCAACGGAGATGCTCCTCTAGGTCTCGCTGCTCCAACATCTGAATGAGAATATACAGGTCTCGTCACTTAACATAAAAAATATAAAACATAAAAATGTTTCATCCATTTTAGGGTTTCTTGCTTCTTACCGATATCGCCCTACTGGCTGCCAGGTGGGAGTGGTAGGTCAGGATCTCTGGTGAAGTCTGTGCATGCATAAGCATAGTCCTCAACCCTGAGGATTTGATCTCAGAGCCATCTGAAGAATGTATCACCAAACTTCACCCTTAACCTACCCGCTCCTGTGCGAGCCATAAATTGGACCCACCTCAGCCTACGGGGGTCCCGTGCTCTCAGACTCCGGAAGGTCACCTGAGGCCTCATCTGTGGAACCCGCTCGAAGAAGAAGTAGGCTAAGATGGAACAAAAGCCAAACTGCTTCACCTCTCCTTTCCGACACTTAGTCAGCTGATCCTTGAAGATTGGAATCATTGCTTCCACCTAGTTGAACACCGTGGGTGCCATGGCCTCTATGGCATACAGCATGTGTGCCCTGGAATCCTAGTGCACACCCTGAATTCCATCCACCCTTTGCATGGTAAATAGAATAGTCCGTAGAGCCCTATCCATCACTTCCTTGATGGGGATCTTCTTCCCCAATGTACCTGTCCCTAGTGCACAGTGTCGATCTATAAGCTCTCTAGTAGTAATGTCCCCTCCACAAGAACCTGTTAGTGAGATGGGGGCACCCCATCTTGACAGACTAGTCAGGAAGTAGATATCCTATACCTCCACTATAAGTATATGGGCCCCCACCTCGAAATACTGCTGCTCTAGATTCCGCATTTGCAGTATGTTTTCCAGTAACCGTTCATGCGACACCATGCTTGGGGTCCGGAAGAACTTCAGGAGCCCACAATCCCGTAGTGTGGAAATACAACCCACATTTTTCTCAGCAACAACATCCTCATTTTCATGCATTCTTTCTTTCCATATCACCATTTTTTGAGCAACCTAGACCTGCCAAAAACAATAATGGTATGCATTAGAATCATCCTTAAATCATTGAAAATCAAAAGAATGAAGTTAAATTTCCCGTAATATTAGTTTAAGTTATCCACGATTGGCACCTCATGTGCACCGTTGGAGACAGGAGGTGGCACTTCCTGTCCACTATGTTATTGGCGCGGTTCTCAGGTGGTACCGCGTATCCCATAAGGGGTGGTACGACGTATCCCGCAAGGGGTATCCGCGGTGCCCACATTTTGAGTTTTAGGGTTTGCCATATGGGCCCAAAACCCCACCAAATCTCAAAATAAATGCTATGAAATGAAAGATAAGGGTTTTATCTATTACCTGCACCTAACGATACTGAAAACAGATGGTGGAAACTCCCAGTGTCAACTGTGGAAGATCTGGCTAAGAAAATGCTCCAAGTGCTCTCTGCTAGAGGTAAATAGTGAAATGATTTGATTTTTTACTAGTTACTTGACTTATATAGGCATTTTTGGGTCTGAATTGCTATAGTTTTGATGTAAAATCATGTTTTAGTCAAAATTTATCTGTCGTAATCCCTAATGCTAGTTTTGAATGCATTTAACACTTGTTCCTGAGACTATTGCAGGATAGGAGAACTCTGGAAAAAAGCTTTGAAATTTTGTTTATGGCTTTTTCGCACTTTCATAAAACGGAAAAGGTTGATGAGAATTTATTATGACACTTTGATCACGCTCCTTAAACCTAGTATCAAAGTTTCGAGTCCATTTCTGAATCTTTCCAGGCTTGTAAAATTTGACATTGTGTAAAGAAACATCATGGAGTCTTCTTTTCACATCTTTTTTCAGACTCCTTAAACATGAAAATATCGTCGAGTCCATTTCTGAATCTTTCCAGGCTTGTAGAAAGTGATATTGTGTAAAGAAACCTCATGGAGTCCTCTTTAAACTCTTTTTAGGCTCCTTAAATACGAAAAGATTGTCGAGTACTTGTCTCCTTCATACTCGTAAAAGTATTTGAAGAGTCATCCTTTTGACGGTAGGTTATCTCTTTTTTGGTTCGGATAGGACTACTTACAAAAAAGGAACACTCCAGCCAATCATGACTGGAAGAGTTATCTAAGGTATAATTTTATACTTTTTCAGGCCTTAGAGATTAAATCATATGAAAAAGGAACCTTTGGATTTTTCTTCAATATTTGTTTAGATTCTCTAAACATGAACGATACTGAGTTTTCTTTAGGTGGACTCGTTAAAATTAAACATTGAAAGACCCATTTTGGGAACGAACCCCTCCTCTCTCAGGTTCGTAAAATATATGAGTCTGGAATTGTCTTCCGACAAGCTATATCTAGTGTTCGTTGCCCTCTTTGAACTCGTAAAACCAAAAAGAGGCACTCATCAATCATGATGGGGGAAATGGGAAGGGAATCATTTTGAAAATAATGGTAGTTGTTTGTCGTTACCTTTGAACATGGCACTTACCTGCACAATCATGTCAGTCAATTGTGTATTTAGCTGATCTCTGTGACGATCCACTTTCATGAGTCATGTCACTCCTTTGAGTCTTTCAAAAGAATGCATTGTCCACTGTCACATTGTGTGTCTATCCCGTTCAGTCATGCTGCCAAGTCTTTTTGTTGTGCCGCCTGATGTTGAAAGGGGATTTGAAGAAGTTTTACCTCTGTAGTCTGGATAGTATTTGTGTCAGTATCTTTGAGTCAGTCATATAGTTACTACATTCACATCATTCGAGAACTATGTTCTGAGTTTCATGTCATCAATGTGGGACTCATCATGGCCCTCCTTCAACGAGACTATTCCCGTTGACATCAGCTCATTATCCGGTAAATAGTCTTAGAAACAATATTTAGTACCTTGAGATATGTATGCCTTAATGACAGATTCTCTCGCTCTTGACATAGGATCACATCATTGACCTTTGATTGATAGAGTTGACTGTGTGTTCGACATCAAGACATCTATTCACACCAGTAGATTGTACTAGAGTACCTTGGGAATCATTGACATTAATGGTGATCTCCCTCGCACTTGTTAACGGTTCACATCATTGGTTGGTAATCAAGTGGTTTCTACCATGTTCGACTTTAGATCATTGTAATCACATGGATAGAATTGTACTTTGTGGAAGACGAAACGAAGACCCTGGGTGTTAGTTTAAAGTGCTCATTGATTTTCCCTAGGTTGCGATGGATTTTTTGTATATCTAGCATGGATCCACATTTGTATGGTCATGGCTATGCTCAAATTTGCGTCTGTATGACATAGATCTACATGGCATCTCTGGTAGCTATGTCCAAGTTTGATTCCTCTATCACATGGATCTACGTTGTATTCTAGTAGCCATGCTTGTTTATTCCTCTCATGGATCTGCCTTGTATTGGTCTGCAGCCATGAGTTTGGTTACTTGTGTCTATCAGTCAACATACTGATGTAATACAGATGCCTACTTGAGAACTTGCTCTGATCGAGCTGACATTTTCATCTCATGATGATGACTTGTTCTCTCAAAGCTCTCGTTTATCGTATCCCTCTAAGACTCATACTTTGGGGGGCATCCTGTTATACCAAAATCTTGTCACCATCATGTGATAAGACATTTGACATACCTACTTGCCCTGAATCCCAGCTTCTGGAGTGGAAACCCATACTAAATGTCAATCTTTCATACAAATTCCTAGCACCGCACTTACCTTGTTATCTAGAAGCGGTACCCTTGTTCGCACCGCCCATCCCTTGTTTCCCACAAGCGGTGCCACCACTTATGGCCCTTGGTCCATAAGCGGTTATTACCAGAACCGCTCTATTATTGAAGGAGAAGCGTAGTACCATGGGTAAAAAGGGAAAAATAGAAGTTTCTTGAGGCTTCTAGATGATAATCCTCGTGTCCTCCCTTATCCGTACTATTTTGGGTTAGTTGAGCTCGAGATCCCTCATCCTAGGATCTTAGAGGCCACCTCACCCACTAATCTCTCAACCATCCCTATCCATCTAGCCTTATAAATATAAGCTTATGGCCATGGTTGAGGGAGAGAACTCTTAAGGTATTGTTATGCTGTTGGATTGATCACTTGGTCCATATCATTGGAGATCATAGAGAGAGCTAGAGTCAGAGCTTACGGGGATGATAATGCTTGGTTTCATGGAGATGAATGTCAACACTAAGGCTTGGTTGTAAAATTCTTCATATTTATTTAATGCAAGTTGATTTCTGTCCCACATATATTGTTCTTGTTTGATTTCACATGTATGTTGTTAGATTCCTTAGTCACTAACATAGATTAGTAGATTATATTATGGTGGTTTCGATATGTTTGCGTGTTGAAGCTTATTGCAGGTACACAGGGTAACGATCGAAGCATTACATTCCACGTATATATGGTGTCTAGGGAGAGTCTTCAACCTCTGTCCTTTATTTGTTCTGGATCTGAATGATTTAGACCAGTCAAACACCTTGCTGTCCGCAGGAGGTGAAATATTCCAGCTAACAGCTGCAGCAACAGAACAACCTCCCTCCTCCTCCAAGACCAAGAAGGCAAAAAGGAATTTGGATTTTGGTGAGAAAGGTCAGGAGGCAAAAGAACACCAGGAGAATGTCTTAAACCTATCCTATTCAGATTCTGAGGAAGAACATGGAGAGGATGCAGCCCTAGATCTGCAAATTGTTCCATTCACTGAAGCATTTCCATCCCCCACACCACAGGAACAAGAGGAACCAGCAGAAAGGCCTTCCTCAAGTAAACCTAGAAGTCAAAAGATCAATCTGCTACTGAGGTAGGTTTATGAAATGGAGGTCTTGGAAAGAGAGATTAAGAGAAATAATGAGACATTGACTAGGAGAAACAAGTTATTGCACAAGTCCTACCTGGAGAAAAGGGAAAGATACATCTTCTTGAAAAGGCTGAAAAAAAGATACCTAAGGGAAAATACCAGGTTATACAGGATGGTGAGGCTCCAAAGGCTGTAGCTGAAAGAAGCAAAAACAAACCCTAGCAGCCACATTGCCTTATCAAACCTAGCTGAAGCAGCCATCAGTCTCCAGCCTCCTGAAACCAGCCAATGCGTTGTTAACACCTCTAACATGAAGCCTGGAGAAGAGGAAAGTTGGGCCAACAAGTTTGAAAAGACACTTTTGATGAAAACCTAAAAATTTTGGTAAAACAAGGCTTCTGGTGGCTTAGGCGAACGATGAAACAGTCCATTAGCCACTGAAAGTGCCACTTTCGGTAGCCAATGGGTCCGATAGACTAGTCGCTTAACAAACGAAAGCGGACAGAGGCGTAAAGGCAAGTTTTGGTCACACAGGATCTTTTTTTGGCGACTGCAGATGGCTCAGGGGCATAAGTTAAATATAAAAGGTGCTGACAGAAGTATCACAAAGGGTCTGTTTAGATCTATTATGACAAAACAACGCCATAAATTCATCAACCCTAGCTGTCAAGAAGAAATCAGTGGGTTAACTGGAAGTGGACCAGTAGAAGTGATCATCATCAAATGCTTCAGTTATTTAATGTTCAGTCAGTGAACTAGATCTTCATTATAGTTAGACAAGTAGTTAGGTAGGGTTTCAAACCCTAATTTGCAAAAACTGTCACTTTTGAGTATTTTTGTAAAAACAGATCCAAGTTTAAGGATATATACTTTTTGTAAAAAGGCTATAAAGCCTAAGATCGATTTTATAATAAAGGTTCAACTTCATGGATTTATAAGCCTATAATTCTTTCATGCTTCTCATTTTACTTATTCATGAATATAAGCTCTTTTGTTATGATCTGTTCAGCCATGATCTCTTTCTTTGCTGCACTTATGCCTGAATGTGTATTTAGGTCATTTTCAGATTGATTAAAAAGCTGATAGTTGTCATCCTATTGGTTTGTTAGTGCAATTTGATTTATAAGTGCCATCCTTATCATGATTTATCCATTTATATGCATGTTTTTTGTATGTAAATCTACGAGCCTAATGAGTTCTTCATCCCTGCACTTTATTGTCAAACTTCTGATCAATTGTAACTAAAAGCCTTGTAATTGAGTGAGTTTTATGCATGCCTTAAGAGTGGAAAGGTTATATAGGTCAACTAACTTGATCCATATCAGAAAACCCTAAAAACATTGTAAGTTACCAGGAATCCTTGAGCTACAACCTAGAGGAGTTTCCTGGAGTTCTAACATGTTGCAAAGACGATCAAGATCAACAGACGAGGTTGATCGTGGAACCATATCAATGGTGGTTAGCTATTTCGCTTTGCGAACTAGCGTGAAAAAAGAAATTTTTGATGTGTGCGAAATTTATTTAAAATATTCTTAGTTCTATTTGGATTCCACAATCGATCTAGATCTGACAGTTCTCAGTCATTTCGATGATGAAATAGTATGCGATTTAATTGCTAGAGATTGGAGCGAAATCCTTATGAAATCCAATTCACTGAATATAATTTGAAGCCCTCTCTCTAGAGAGAGATCAACGATCAAGAGAAAGTCCACAAAGATCGATAGTTTTACAGAAGTGAAGGGTGGAAAACATTTTTTTCAAAAGTTGATAAGCTGACTTTTGAAACCCGAACCAGAAGTGGAGAAGTGAGAAAGTACAGAAGTTCAAAAATTGGAAAAGTTAGTTTCTGATTTCCGCATTCCGAAGTACAGAAAAGGTGAATGCGAAAAGCCCGTTGCGAAAGGGTTGGAATTGCGGAAAGGAGGTTAGAGAGTTTTCCAAGTTGTTTAACATAAAATTAAGGCCTATTAGTTTTCAGTATTCTCAATTTTGAGGTCTGTAAAAGAATAGTGTCATTAGTTTTGGTTTCATAGAAGAAAATGGATTCTGCATGAAGGTATGAGAGTGTGGCCATCACAATAGTTCTTGTTTATGAAATATTGGGAATTTTTAGTTTATGAGGTTGTAGTAATTTTTTCTGTATGAAAGGTAAGGTTATTTTTACTGCTGTATTACTAACAGATTCAGAGCAAGTCACTATTGATAGGAAAATTGTATCCAATGGTGAATTGTTGTGTCAGGAGATGAAGGTCAAAGTTGGAAGAGGTCGGAGTAAGTGAGGAAGACCTGTTGCCAATGCAAAATTGAGAGAGGAGATAAGAAATCTAAGAGAAATTATGGAAGCCTTAGAAATTGGCATACATCATGAGCACACTAGAGATACAAGTGATGAAGAGATACCTGAAGAGAAGGAGGAAACAATTGTTGAAATTCTTGAGATGATAATGTTTAGGTCTATTTTTGGTTCAGGTTCTAGTTCAAGAGCTGATGTGCCATTCTACAATGGAATCTTGGATCCATAAGAGTTAATTGATTGGATCAATGCTATGAACAAACACTTGGACTATGCTAAAGTGAAGGAGGACATGAAAGTTATATTTTTTATCACAAGGTTAAGAGGGTATGCATCCTTGTGGTGGGATGGTGTGGAAGAGGAGAGCATCTTGAAGAACAAAGCCAGGATCAATAGCTACACCAGAATGACAGCTAAACTAAAAGGTAAATTTCTTCCGAAGGATTATAAGTTGATTTTGTTTAGGAAAATGCAAAATCTTAAAAAACGTCAATGATAGTTAGGGAGTATATTGAGGAATTTTATAAGGTAAATATCAGATCTAGACATATGGAAGACACACCTGAGAGGGTAGATAGGTATATTAATGGTCTAAGATTTGATATACAAGATGAATTGGGTTTGTTGTCATTAAGATATGTTGAGGAAGAATATCAGGTTTCTTTGAAGGTTGAGGAGAAGTTGATGAGAAAACATATACAGAAAGAAAAGGTGAGAGGCTATGGAGAAAGGGAATAATGGCAGAAAGGTGAAGCTAGCATGTCAAACCAGCAAGTACATCCTGACATAAATAATGAGAACAGAGGTGAAAGGAATGATTCAAGAGGAATAGGAAGAGGAAGAGGTGGACAAGTGAGGTTTTACACATGTGGACAACTGGGTCACATGTCATGGGACTGTCTACAGAATTTTGTAAGACAGAGAGGAGCACAAGTAGTGCAAGCTGAACCTGAATCTCCAAGGAATTAGAGGCACCTGTGAATTACCCTGAACAAGGTGAAGCGTTGTTGTTGATAAAGGTAATTAATGAGTCAGTTCAAAGGAGGAATCTGTTTAAGACAATTTGCAAAGATGAAGGTAAGTTCTGCAAGTTGATTATTGATAGTGGTAGTACTGATAATTGGTGTCTATAGAAATGGTGGACAAGCCGAATTTAAAAAAATAATGCATCCAAAACCATACAGAGTTGCATGGCTGCATAATGATCATCAATTTCTTGTGAGTGAACAATGCCAAGTAAAGTTTTAGATTGGAAGTTATCAGAATGAGGTAAAATGTGACATCATAGAAAAGGATGTTTGTCATGTTTTATTAGGAAGGCCTTGGCATTTTGACAAAGATGCGTTGCATGAGGGAAAGAGGAATGTCTATTCCTTTGAAATGAATGGAAAGAAACATAGTCTTTATCCATTCAGAGGTAAGAAAGAGGAAGTCAGTAGTCAATTACTGATGGTGACTGACAAGAGGATTGTGAATGATTGGAAAGATGAAGACAAGGTAAAAGTAATTTCACAAGTAAATGATTTTGAAATTAAAATGACTAACAATATGTGCACTAATTGGCTGAAGGAAAGAACATACCAACAGGAAATGTCAAATGCTAGAATTGCATTGATGGAGGAAGCACAATGTGAAGTCATAAAGGGAAGTTATAGGTATATGACTAATGAAATTACTAAGGATGGTGATGACAGAAACATGCAAAGGAGAGAAGAGCCAAGAAATCCATTCACATAATTCTTGGATGGAAGACATATTCATGCTAATGTATTTTTTGTTTTCTTATGTAACTGGGAATCTGATTCATTTATATGCAGATGAAGGAGAACCTATTGACAAATTGTATGCAAGTCAAAGGAAAAAATAACTTAAATGTTCTATGGAGTTCGAACATATGTTGGAGAAACCGAAGGAGCTGTTAAAAACAGAGTGCTGGAAGACATGGCTAAAGGGACTGCTGAAAATGAGAACACTACCCAAATTTACACTTTGGGTATCTACTAAAATCCTATACAAAAACAATAGAGAGGAAGCTCATGGACAGGAGCCCATGAAACTTTTCAAGATGGGCAGTCTGGTGCATGAACATAGGCTCAAGAAGATAAAGTCGTCCATGACTTCATAAAATTCAAATGAATTTGAAGACCTATGGTCTTGCACATATGTAATTTATTTTATTTTATAAAAATGGAATAAATATGGATAAGGATACTCGATCCTTCCCATGTGTAACAGATAGGGTTGATTTGAATTCTGTTGAGACATTATAGCAGTTAGTTAGTGATGATTCATGGGGTTCAGTTAAGAGTTTGAATAAAATCGAGTTCCTTGGTTATAGGATGAAACATAATCCTTTTGTATTTAAATCAGTTTGAGTTATTTTCTTAGACAACTTAATTTAGCTTACAGACCTTAGTTTTAGCTCACAGAGCTTAGGATAGCTCATAGAGGTTTGAGGATAGATTGAAGAAGCTTGAAGACTAGATCAAAGGGGAGGGATCTCGAAATTCAATTCTTGGAGCATATGAAAAGCCTGAGAATATTTGATTGTATTGATATATTGAGAAATTTCAAGCTCGACGAGGATTTTTGATATTTTAAAGTTGATTTTCTATGTATAATTTGTGTATTTTGCAATCATAATGGTTGAAATTATTACTCTGTACAAGAATCCATAACTTACAGGTATAATTTACAAAGAGGAGGAAGAAATGATTTATACACAGTAAATCGATGGTATCTATGCATTTCAAGGTAGATCTACAATGAGGAGAGATCTTGCTAACAAGCTTACAAAGACGACGGAGGAGATCATAGGGTGCTAAAGATCAACGACCAGAGTGAATTTTGTTGGTTAAACAACGAGGAGGATAAATAAGGAATTGGGTTGCGAAATTGGAAAGTAATCATTGCAAAGAAGATTAAGATCAATGGATGAGGTTAATCATGGAACCAGATCAACGGTTGTGAATTTCGCTTGGTGAACTAGCATGGAAAAAGAAATTTCTGATGTGCGCAGAATTTCTTTAAAATATGCTTTGTTCTATTCGAAGTCCATTGTCCATCTAGATCTTACAGTTGTCAGTCATTTTACTGATGAACTAGCAGCTGAGTTAATTGCTTGATATTGGAGCGAAATCCTTATGAAATCCAATTCACTAAAGATTTGAATTACTCTCTCTGGAGACAAATCAACGATCGAGAGTGAGTCTACAAAGATCAACGATGAGGAAGAAGTGAAGGGCGAAAAACCTTGTTTCAAAAGTCGATAAACCGAGTTCTAAAATCTGAACCAGAAGCGTGAAAGTGTGGAAATATATAAGTTCGGAAATTGGAAATGTGAGTTTCTGATTTCCGCATTTCGAAGTACGGAAAAGGTGAATGCAAAAATCCCGCTGTGGAAGGGAGCGTGCGGAAGGGTTGGAATTGCAGAAAGGAGGTTAGACAGTTCTCCAAGTTGTTTAATAGAAAATTAAGGCCTATTAGTTTTCATTATTCTTGGTTTTGATGTATGTAAAAGAACAGTGGCATCAGAAGGAAAGACTTGCTAATCCTGGAATATGGAGAGAAAATAATGGAGGATGGGTTGGCAACAAAATCTGTCAGTTTCCTAGTTAACTAAATTTACCTTATCCACAGAAAAGATGGATAAAAGCAGAATAAGGAAGAATCCGCAGGAAATCCCAAGTTACTAATTCTGGTAGTCCATAAATTGGTCAAGATCCACCTAGAATCAGAAATAAAGAATTCATGGGGTATAGATGGCATGTTTTGACTTTAAGGTGCAAGTGGATGCCAGCTAATTAGCTAGTGGGTAGGAATGTAATCAAATAATGATTAAATATTTTATCCTAAGTTATGAGTGGGTTTAATATTATCCCAACACCCCCCTTAAGTCTTAATTTATGATGATATCTATGAAATAATCAAAATTATAGATGCATATAGGTCCCAACAACAAGGCTATGGTCACCCTTTAACAATTATCATTGTCCAAAAAGCTGAGGAAAGAGGAAAAACCACATGGGGAAAATATTCCCTCAGGAAAGGACATGAAAAGCAATACCAAAAATGTTGAACTAATAGTGTTGATGTTGCTCCAAACTAAATGTTGATGTCTAGAGGAATCTTCTTCTTGGGAAGAAGAGAAATCTGCTCACCTGGATAAAAAAAACAAAAACAACTACAAGATGGATACTGGGACAATGTAGAACAACTGAGATCCAATGATATGAAAGCAATACTGAAGGATCTTGAGACTTGTAATCATCTCCAAGATGATGAAATGACTTGAAATTTGAACCAGTAGAGATGAAATCAGCTCCAGAGAGGTGAAATAACTTTCCAAGCGAATGTATAATGTCTCCGTCTTCATTTACAAAGAGAGGATGTGTGCAAGTGATCATGTAGGGACATAGAGAAGGAATAGGATCAAAGAGTGTGAAAGCATGAGCTCCATGGGTTGATATAGCTTCCAATGAATCCAAAATAACACATATAAGCATATCAGGAGACTCATGGGAATACACTCATAATGAATCCTATGTGGTAGAAGTATGAAAGGAGGAAGTAACGAGATGTTCAAAATATTCAATGATGCTCTAAGGATTAATGCCAAGAACAAAGGAGGAGATGTTGAAGTGCATGGGATCAATTATGGTAAGTGGAAAGGCACCAAAATGAATTTATTTGGCTAAGAAACCATCCTAGAAGTCACTGGGTTGCACACCATCAATGAGAGAGATATGCACAAAGTGTGAAAGATCTGGCACATAGATCTCAGAATCTATGATAAAAGACATAAAGAACACTGAATGTTTGAATGAATCATCAATAACAATGCAACTCCATTAGTCACTTATTTTTCATCAACAACATCATAAGAAGATGAATCAAGATCTTCAACTTCAAGATATACTGAAAAAGATGGATCTTCAATATTTTCTTCTTGATTGAAAGAGGAAGCATTCGAATCAAATAGAGTTGTAGAAATAGGAATTGTATGAGAAACTTCTTCATCATGATCAAATTCATCAGAGACTGTAGAGGTCGAGACATCTTGAGAGAGAGAAGCTATTGAGGAGCTAGAGGCACTCTCCACATAGCTAGAAGGATCCTCATTTTTCTTGCCCAAAACTCTATCCAATATTGTCCATAGATTCTTTGGGTATTCAGCATAATCAATAAGGTAGCACATGCTTGGAAAAATAGCCAGATATATAGCTCCAAACGCTCTATCATAGTCATTCAGCTAGTCACATTTCTCTTCATAAGACTCTTCACCAGCTCCAATAGATATCTCATAGAGACCCTGTCTCTTTAGAGATGAAATCATCTTCAATTTCCACTTTGAATAGCTTGTGAATGGATCAAGAAGAGGAAATGATACTCTTGAATCCATTTGAAGTTGTACATGCAAATTAAACCTAGAAATATGAAATAGAGGATTAATTAATGAGCACTCAAAGATATGATATCATGTAGATCTTTGATATCCTGAGCTCTGATACCATGTAGAAATTCTAAATCCTTGCTGGAATAGGGAATTTGATAAACAAGATAAGTATCTAGGCAGATAATTAACCTCACAGAGAATTGCAGAGAATTAGCATAAGGAGAGAAGAAGAATAATTAATGAAGACACATTAATTAATCATCAATAAATGACAGTTGATATTATTACATAGGTAATACATCCTTATAAAGGAAAATATATATGACGGGAGACAACTCATTGCTAGCTCATAAATCAAACTTACTAATTATGATAAACACCCATAGGTGGCTAAAGCACTTTCCTAATCTATCAAGGACCTCACGAATTAGCAATAGCATGAGTGAGTGATGATGAGTGAAGGAAAGACTTGCTAATCCTGGAATCTGGAGAGAAAATAATGGAGGATGGGTTAGCAACAAAAAATGTTAGTTTCCTAGTTAACTAGATTTACCTTATCCACAGAAAAGTTGTATAAAAACAAAATAAGGAAGACTCTGCAAGAAAGTGCGGTTACTAATTCTGGGAGTCCATAAAGTGGTCAAGATCAACCTAGAATCAAAAATAAAGAATTCATGGGGTATAGATGGCATGTATTGACTTTAAAGGATAACTTGTTGAATTACTAATTTATATTTGAAGGTTTATTTACAGAGCATATTTCTCTAATTACCATTATTTAAAAATATTATTTTGGTCAAAAACTTATTTTGCTAAAGATATAGATAAAAAGGTTAATTTGTTTATGAATATAAAGATTATTATAAATGTTAAAGTTAATTAAAATACAAGTAATTTTCATATGATAAATTAGTGACAAGGATATTGTCATGGTATGGGTATACTCTATTAAATTATTCTAACTATCACCAACAAGATGGTCTCACTTAAAGATAAATATTATTATTTTATTTGGAATCTTAGTGAAAAATCTATGATGTCGTCGCCCTAGTGGATTGATATATATATTAATTATTAATATTTATATATATTGATATTAATAATTAATAATTAATAAATGGTTATTAGTAAACTATTCTAAAAGGACGCATCCTTTCATGGATGGTATCCAAAGTTCCTTTACAATTAATATATATATGGCACTCACTTTGTAATCGTTTATCATCATTCATCTTTAATATTTATTTAATATTTTCAATATGAAATTATTTTTCATTGGTTGATTATTCAATTAGTAATCATTGAGAATATCCGGATACAAATATTACAGATTCCTCTAGACATAAGAACTTTGTTTGGATTCATGGGTTCACCTGCACAGAAGAACCAAGATATTGTTGCTGCATAGTGCTTCAAATAGCAGAAAAAATTTTCACAAGTTTTTTCAAAATTTGTGTTTCTATTTATTTTGAGGGGGCCGGTTTCCCATGAGGTTTTCCCCTATTTCCTTAGTTGTATTAAGCAACATTTTTATTTCTTGTCTTTTAGATTGTATTTGGGTGACCTATGGTCTTGTTACCAGGGCCCACAGTTGTCCAAGTTAGGACTCAGGGGGGGTGTTAGGATTATTAATCCTCCCTTGGTCAAGTGTCTATTAGATTAATTTTTCCTAACTTAGGAACCTCAATTAATTAATTGGGTCCACTAGTACAATTAGGTCCACTTGGCCTAATGGGACCACATGTACCATTCAATGGAGTGTGGGTCACACTGCTAGAGGTTAAATGCCACTTACTACATGTGCATGCATTATTTTGGATGACTCCTAGGCCAATCCCTACATTTTAGGAGCCACTGGGAGTCCCGACACCAACCTAATTCAGTTAGTTGGAGTTAGTACTAGTTAGTCTCAGTTATCCCCCAGTTACTTTCAGTTAGTTCACAATCAATTAGCTAGCACATGTCTTTCATGGATAATGCATGGATGCATGTGGAGTAGACGCCTTTTCCCACCTACCACACTTAGTTGCACTGAGTTAACTAGACATCACTGATTTATTGAGTTGGTTGGACATCTGGGAGTTGATTTTGGACTCCGATATTGATTGAGGCACCATGAGTTAGATATTTAGTTAGATACAGTCATATCCATTTGGGAGATTCGAATTGCTACCCCATGCATTCGAATTTTTTTCCTAGGTAAACTATTGTAACACCGGATATTATTATTGTGAATGATATTGTAAATTCCTAAGCAATACTTGTGCGTTTCTTGTGTGGTTTGTTTTGTTCAATTTGTATCTTCATTCTCCATTTTTTGCAAACATTATTAGAACTATCTGCTTGAAGATCTAAATGGCATTCAAATTCTAATAGATTATGTTAAGGTTTAAAATAGAGTAGTGAGAAAGTTTAGTCAAGTAACTATCAAGGGTTACAAGTTGGACTTATGATTTAAGGGTCTTGAATCATTCTATAACAAAGTTATTATAGTTATCTCATATGCCTATTTATGTGTAAGTTGTAGAAATAGTCTTTACACATGATCTATCATGTCATGAAAATAGAGGTACTGACATATTTGAGTTATAGCAATATGTTTAAAAACAATTACTCCATCTCCCAAACTCGTATTCTCTTGCACCCTTTGTGAGGTGTTAGGCTTTGTTGAGCACTCTATGATATTAAAGTCCTATGAAAAGAGCTTCGAGTGAACACCTTGAGAAGGTGTTTGGATCTTAAGAATAATTGCTAGAGAGCACCTAAACGAGGTGCTAGGTTTTGTAGTGAAATCTTTGTGATTTTGAGCTTTCAAGCTCAGAGATATGTGGGCTTCTAGGCCTTGAGAGCTTCTAGGCTCTAAACAAGAGATACACCTGAGAGATGTAAAAAAAAATGAAGGGTATCGTCCTTATATCATATGGATATAATATATATAGGTTGAGGAGGCATGCACATGAACTAGTGGTTCCATGAGGAGATGTCCCTCATGTATATATATACCAGAAATCTTGAAAGAAGAATCCAACCAAGAGTGCTTGGAACATCAATGTTATTAAAAAATGTATGTGTGTGATTTTTGGTATTTTATGCATCATGATATGAAAAATGATGAAACATTGGTTGAAAATTTATAGATGAGGTGAATCCTTGTGTGATGATTGTGATAAAAGGTTTGTTGGTATTTGCGTTAGTATATGTTTCTGAATTTGTATAAAAATTATGATTATGCATATGTTGTGTTAATTTTCAATATGATTACTTAGGTTGTGAAAAACGTGGAAGTGGTTAAAATACTTGAGAAAAGGTACTACTATACGAAATGTATGGACATTGATCTTAAAAGTAGAAAAACTATGTGACCATGAAATGATAATATGTGGACAATTCTGCTTTAAATGATAAATTTTACATATGTTGTGCATAATTTTGCCAAAGATTATATATATGTCATCTAGAATTGACAGATTATGCTTGTACATCTTTGAGGATAAGTCTAATCCTTAAAAAACTTGTTATGGACAACAAACACAATATGTTACAAAAGCAATTGCTCTTTATGTTTCTCTTGATTTTAAAAGAATCATATATCGGCATATGTTTGTGATAAATCGTGGGAAAAGTTGTAGTGTTTGTGAAAACCACGGGTTATGGAAGACAAAAAGCATTAAACACATTATGAGGAAAATCCAAAACACGCAAAAGAAGATGAAGCTTGATATTTGTAAGGGAAATGTATGTTGAATATAAGGCTTTGAAGATACTAACACTGAGTACAGTGTACGTTTAGGGGGGAGGATGTAACATCCCCTTTTCCACTCCGAGAGGCTTCAATAAAAGAAAGTACAAAGTAAAGGGAAATGTTCAACTTTACATCGAGAATCTTAAGGTCAGTAAAAAAACTATAGGTAATGTATTGTGAATTTCTTAAGTTGAAATGCTATTTTGTAGACTAAGAGAAACTATTAAATAAAAATTAAATTAGAAATCCATCTATAATGGTCACTTTATTGATTTAGTTATGTAATTCGTTACCATCAACGTCGGCAAGCCTATGGATAAGTCTATCGTTGTTTTATTTATGTAGTTTCTAGCAGGGTAGAGGGTTCATCCTTTGCGTTGACTTTGATTTCTTCAGTTTGCAATCGTATTTTTTATTGGGTTTTGTTTGATTCCTCATTTATGCCTAATGAAGCATAGCCTTCTCAACGACGCTGACAAACCTTTGGATAAGCCTGTCGATGTTTTATTTATGGTAGATTATGGTCGATGTTTTATTTATGGTAGAGAGGGAAGAGAAATTCCTTCTAAGAATTTCTTTTCTTTTATTCTATAATAGCAAATTTTTAATTAAAGATGAACTCCTCAAACGAAATATCATACTCATATTTAATTACATAGATTTTATTACTTTCTTTGAAGAAATGACGTAATTATTTTCTTCACTAATTCTAAACTTTATATAAGAAAATAGGAACAACCTTTTTAAAGTGGATTGACGTGCGCACACTCTCTCGGTTCGGGGAGAGGTCACGGGTTCGAGCCTTGAGTCCTTTGCGGTCAGGCCTTCTGCAAGGATGGCCGGCGGTTTACCACCTCTACCATCCACTAATGTGGGGAAGTATTGCTGGGTTTTCCGTGGATCTTTCCATCTGAAAAAAAAAAAAGTGAATTGAATTCCTTCCTAGCATGGAAGAGAGTGAGGGGTGACTCTCTATTTGTTTATAACCTTACATTATAAGTAAATGAAGAGCATATCCTATTATATCTATTCAATTACCTTTTCAAATTGTTATTTCTTGTTGAGAGCATTCTTAAGTCTATTGTTGACTGCTAGCGACATATTTCTTACTGTGATTATATGGATTGTAGCCTTAACCGATTTAAAGGGTAGTAAACGTATAAAATCCTTCTTTGAAGTTATTAGTTAGATAGTAATTATATCGAAGCTAGTTCATGAGTTTAAAATCTTATATTTAGCTATTTGATGTATATAGTGTACATCCTTACTTTACATATATGTGTATGTGTAAACTAAGATGGAGTGTAAACCTTGGTTTAAATCTCTTTCTATAATTTGAGGAAAAAGAAAAAGAATTGCACCGGTTGCATTGTTGATTTGTAACCTATCTTGTTGGATATACGTTCTTGATGTGTTAAAATGTGATGGAAACCCAGTAAGATGTATTTGTAGTCTTTTATCATATTCAATTGGGATATTCTATGTGGAAATGTTTTGAATTGTTTTAGATGATATTATCATCTTTTAAAGGAAGGCCTTGCAATAAGGCTAAATAGTAATTTGACAAGGTTCTATGTGAAAGAGACTTCAAGGAGAAAGGAAAAATGAATTGCAGCAGTTGCGCTGCAGATATGTAACCAATTTTGTTGGATAAAATAATAAAAACATTAACAATTCTTGGTGGACGTAGCCCATGTTTGGGTGAAACACATAGATTGGTGTCTCCCTCATGTTTGTATCTTATGTGTTTTAAATTCCACTTTTGATATTTATAATATATAATGAGAAGTGATTCCACTAAAGAGTGTTATATGTCTAATGCATAAATTCACTTTTAAGTGATAATGATAAAGTAAGAATCTTGAGGACAATTTTTAAAGTATTGGGTTAAGAATTCATAGGGAAATGTATTACACTCTTACGTAATTTTAAAATATTGGTTGTGTACATGTTATTTGTTGGTCTTAAATGAGGGCGGTTTAGAATGGGTTAAAAGTAACCATTATACAAGGATGGCTTTTCATGGCATAGATTAACAAATGAAAAATATTGAAAGCATTTATAGAGTTTTATAAGATGAGATTATCAATTTAATGAATAGTAGCAAGTTTGTAAATACTCTTTTACTCATGCAAATATTTTGTTATTTGAGGAAAGATCCTCAAGGAAATAATAAAACTTAAATAGGTATTCAGTAAATGGGAATGAACTTTAAATGTTAATTTTGGTCATCTTTAAGGCTAATCTTTCGAGTCTCATTTGAAGGATGTAATTATTAAATGTAATTGTATAGGATGCATTCCATTTGATTCTGGTAATAAATATTTTATGTAGAAACATGAGTTAGATTTATTATGAACCATATACATTAAAATGCATGTTTGGGGAACTAACACAATTGGTATTGATGTAGTAAATAAAATAAATTCCATGAAATATTTGAGACTAATGTTTTTGGTGGTTGAGGTAACAAGGAGGTTACAATTCTGCAGCACACGGGCTGCGTTTTAGTTTCTTTTTTTTCAAAGTATCTTTTACAAAAATATTTCAACACTTCTACAAGTTTATCCCAAAGTTCCCTTTTTACACAAGGGCTAATAAAATACCCAAACCTCATACTCTAATTTCTCAAGGCTATGTTGCAAGGTTTATAAAACATAACATTAAAGTTTATAATGTTAGGGAAATGCCCTCCTTTTATCCCAAATCTATAAACAAGCATACACCTTCTAGGTGTTGTAATTTTCCCCTTTCTTAATCATATGTTCTTACATTGTGTCAAATACTCGAATTGTGCAAAATAGGGTATAAGCCAAAGGATATATACTAAATTAAAAATATATTAAGATACAATTTTCTTTTTGTCCTTCTAAAAGTGAATCATCAATGTTATTCACCCTTTTCTTCTACTTCTATATATATATATATATATATATATATATATATAAGAGGTATATGCGTGATGCTCTACGGTTTTTCTCAAAGATGCGGGACTTAGGGAAAGCCCTCGGGGGATGATTGGTAGCCCCTGACCGATTCGACTAACACAAAAGGGCCTTCCATTTTCAATTTTGATGTTTTCTTTCTTGTTTTATCCCTTTTTCCAGCATGGACGACGGTGGAGAGGGAAAAATGGTCGATTTTACGGAGGACCCATGGAAGGGTTTCCAGTTTTCACCTCTTCGAAATTCACTATGGTAACTTCCCCTTCCACGGTCCAATCTCTGCTTGAACAAATTCCAGCTGGAAGAGAATGAGAAATTGCAGCAGCTAGGGTTTCCAAGGTTTGTGACCTACCTTTTTATTGCACGCCCGACCTTGAAGAAGAAAACTCACCATTGCAGTTAGCATTCCGATTGCTAGATCCGGCTCGTGTCGTCTTGCCCCTCACCCTTTTCCCCATCACCACACTTTCAACACCAGTCCTACAGCCATTGGAATTCATCATCATGCACAATGAAGCTTTCTTGGAAACTCTCCCAAACCCTACGCGACATACTGATCAAGGGTTTTATAGCGGCCTTGAAATTTTGGAGGCGGGATGGTCGAGAACCCTACCCTCCTTTATAGAACAGGTCTCTACGGGTTTTCAGATAGTGACGTCCATAACCCAGAAGGACTCATAGAATATTTGCTACAATCGAAAAACTTCAACGGATCCCCACCTGGTTCGGACTCAGATCACAGTGGAAGAGATTCCAGAGAGGGCACCTTAGAAGGAAGGCTTGGGGGGGAATATCCAGCAAGAAGAGAAGGAACAGGTTCCTTATACCTATAGGAGGATACGGCTTGAACCTGTTCTGTGAGGTAAAATTATCAATTGAGGAAGTAGGGGAAATGGAAAAAGTTTCTCTTGTGGGGAAAATTAGAGGACAAAACCCAAACCAAGACGAAATGGAAAACTGGGTTCAGAAAAATTAGATAGGGTCGTTGCAATATGAACTAGAAACCAATCCTTTGGCCAAAGGATGGTTTGGTTTTCAATTCATCTGCAAGGAAGATGTAGAAAAAATCTTGCGCCAAATCTAGAACTATGGCACAATCCCTATAATGCTAAATAAATGGACCCCCTTGTTCGATGCAGATAGTGAAAGGTTGGATACTATCCCGGTATGGGTGCATTTGTAGGACTTTCCATGGGGGTTTTGGAACCCATAATTGCTACGAGAATTAGGAAATGCTTTGGTGGTTTTTATAGAGGCAGACCTCTCTTTCATGCAAACTCACTGCAGAAAAGTTGCAAGAATACTGGTGTCTTTGAACATTCGAACCGAACTTAGAGACCACATCAACCTGATCTGGGGTTCCAAAACAAGAAAACAAATTCTAGATTGTGAAGAGCTTCCATTTAGATGTCATAAATTCCATGAGATAGGGAATTTAGTTAAGAATTTCCCTCTAGGACCGCCCCCAACCCTCACTAGAAATAAATGGATCTCTAAGGAGGCCAAGGTTCTGGGATCTGAAGGGATTGCGATAGGACAAGAATGTTGGTTTTGGAGCACGATCTTCCAGATCTAGAGATATTATTCAGTTGTGTTTGTACCCCAGGTGTATTATACACGCATTCCCCCTGCTTTGGCCAACAGTTATGCGAACCTATGGTATTGGGTTAACCATAGTATTTTCCCATGGTATTTTTCCCCTATAAAAGAAAGGATTGTAACACGACTATGTATGGTATTATAGCATTGTAAACAATCTCTATGATTGTGTGAGAGAGACTGTGAGAGCGTGAAGAGGAAGTGCAGTGGTTTTGCTGAGGTTGTATCCCTTCATCGTTATGGATTGTAATAAAAGGACTGGCAATTTCTTTGTGGACATATCCCATCGTTTGGGTGAACCACACTATATCTCTGTCTCTCTGTAATGGGTTTAATGTGTTTTGCATCTTGTTTAATGATTTAACTATATATATGTTATTGCTCTGTGGTCCTATTTTCTAACAAGGAATAAGAAGGAAACCCTAGAGCAATTGAGGCAACATGCCATCCTACAAACCCTGCAGAGGAACAAACAATAAATGCCTATGCTTCTGGAACAACTCCTCCACCACAGCAAGCACCACAAATTTTGATGTCATTGTAACTACAGAATGTATTCACTTGTATTTCTTATCTATTGTAACTAGATGTTCATTCCAGGATGTATTGTAATGTACTTGAGTCATGTCATACCTCGATGTTTATTACAGGAAGTTTCTATAATGAGAAAGTCATGTCAAGTCATTGTGGGTAACCCTCCTATTGGTCAAGGGTTAAAGTCCCCATAGTTGTGGGGCCCTAGGGTTATTAGACTATCTTACTGAAGTCGAACCTAGGTGATTCATTGTAAGTCGGGGCAATAGTCCCCACCATTGTGTTAAGGATAAACCTCCTTGTTGGTCGGAGGAGGCAAAGTCCCCACAAGTTGTGGGGCACTGGGGTTATTAGACACTCCTAGAGATGTCAGCTCTAGTAAGTAATTGTTAAGTGAGGCCGACATGTTGGAGTGGGTTCCAAGTGAATGGAAGAATATAAATAGAGAGTGAGAGCCTCTCTATTTATCATACTCATACACACACACTCACTCATTGGGGTGCATGAGTGAGAGAGGAGAAGCTCTCTCAATGTGAGAGAGAGAGACTGCTGTTGTCGGGAGATCATCTTACTATTTTCCACTTTTACCTTTGGTGTTGATTCTATCTCTAAGGAAGTTGTAGGGTTTTCTCCTTTATGGTTTTCCTGAGGAAAATTATTTGTGTCTCTTGTCTCTTGTGTTGTGCTTGTGTTTTATTGCTATGCATGTTATTCTCTCAGTTAAAGATCCTAAGAACATAATGGTAGCTTGAATGATAAAAATCCAACATGGTATAAGAGATAACCTGAGAAGAAGACATTGTGTAGCTAAAGAATCTAGGGATTCTTAATTTTTGGGTCTCTCTCCACAATCCATCAGCAAAAGTATGCTAGGCTGACTCTCCATTGAAGGGCGCATCTTTTTGTCGAAGCGGAATTCGATTTCGAGCATTTTCAGTTTTCGATGCAGAAATTAGGGCTTTCTATAGAAGAGAAATTTTTGAGTGAGCCTGGCATAGGATTGATCTCCTCATTAAAACCAAAGTTTAGAGACCTGGATCAAGTTTTTTTGTTGGGTGAAACTCCAAAAAAGTCAAACCCTAGTTTGACCCCGAGCTAGAAAAACCCTAAATACTAAAACTGCTATGTTTTGGCACATTCGCTATATCCTGATATTGGCGAAGGATCAAGAACTGAAATTTTAATAGGCCGAAGCTAAAATATTTATTTACACTGTGTCCAAATATCAGCCTCACATGCACGATATTCTGGGAGATAGGATCCCTCCAAGTTAAGGTTCCAGCCTCTTCCATAATTCATCCCTAAACAGGACACCTGGGGAGAATTGCAATATCTTGGGCTACAGAGGTCCAAATGGAATTCATAAAGATTTTCCAGAAAGAGAACGAACTTTAATTTCTTTGGTCTGAATTTCAGACTCAGAATATGAACTAGTGAGACATGGAAGTCCATACAAATGCGTTGTTCTGAACAGTCTTGTAACAGGTCACCATGGGAAACGGATCATAAGTCCCAATTGGTGAAACTAATTCTGATTAAAACTATGGTGTTGGAACAGGGACATGCGAGGCTACCTCAGTGAGAAATTTCAAACATAGAAGATCAATAATTTCGGAGATACCACAGAAATAGTAACAGGCATTCCTGTAGAAGAATGTGGAAAAGTAGGGCTTCCTGTTCCAAGAGCCTTCCTCCATTGTTTTCAGAAAAAGAGTACATTGGATAGCTCCATTTGAAGAGATATATCATTCTATCCAATCAGATCTGAAAGATTCCAAGTTTTAAAAATTAGGGTTTCTCTGACAAACCCTAGATCAGCCAGCTCCGGAACCAGGACGGACACCTCAAATCTGTAAGATCTATTCTTCTGCTATTTTCATTTGAGGTTCTCAATTCAAAGTGATCTATCACATCAGCTTGATGATAAGCTTGAAAACTTCCAAGCATGGAAGTATATGATCTCTCTGAAGAAAATGAATTGGACACCTACATGAGTAGAGAGGTTCCAGTTTCAGAGGGAGATGAGGCTAGAAGCCTTACACAAGAAGAACTTGGTCAAGGCCAAGAAGATCATGGTTGATTCAGTCATGGATCAACTTATACTACAAGTGTCTTCCTTAAAGACACCGAAGATGTTTGATTCCTTGACCAAGCTATTTGAAGGGAAGAACAGAAATCAGAATATGAACTTAAGAAACTAGTTGAAGAATGTGAAGATCTAGAATGCAGAGACCATGCAGTCATACTTTACAAGGGTCTCTCAAATCAAAGAACAACTTGTAGAGATAAAAGAAGAAGTGAAGAATGAAATAGTGGTGATGTCCACCTTGAATGGCCTCCCAGGATCATGGGATTCATTCATTCGAGAAATGTGTGCCAGAAGGAAGTGATTACTTTCAGCAAATTCTGGGAAGAAGAAGAAGCTCAACTCATAAGAAGAGAAGAGAAGATGGGAGCAATTGAAGAACAAGTTCTCACCATCAAAAGAAGATCCCTCAAGCGATGAGGAATATGAAGGACTTGATTCTTGAAGAACCTCTTATCCATCTTGAGAGCTTGGATAAGAAATGATGAAGTGGAAGGATCGAGAAGGAGCGTACCCATGAAAGAAATAAAGATAAGTATTCAATTGTCATTTCATGATATTGTTTTTGCTATGCATTTGTTTATATTCAATTGATGTATTATGCATGATAGAATGTTTGCATTAACGACAGTATACTACTAATATGCATGTGATGGGTAAGTAGCTCATGGCGCTATACAACTCTCCATTTCTACTTATCTAGAATGAAACCTGTTTGCTGACATATTGGATTAGTGCACAATCTCAATGTTGTCCTGGTAGAGATGGAAGGCATCTAGAAAAGTTTCCGTGAGATATGGATGAATGTTGTATTGGCTTAAAATAGTTGCATGATCATATATTTATGCATAAGAATTTGCCAGTATGAATATTCCTTATGAAATGTTTCTAACCATACAAATTCATTTTACTTGTAGGAAAGATCGCATACTTAATCACCTACAAGCAAAGAAGGATGAAACTTGTTCCGAAGAACAAGTGACGACAGTTCAAGATGAAGAATAATATGACGAATGTAGTGACATAATTGATGCAAAACCTTCCAACTATGAAGAATTAACCAAGAAGACCAGTTCAAGAAGAATGATGTCTAGGATGCAGTATCGATACTTGAAGAGAAGTTCGTAGTTCCATCATGCAGTAGATGGAAACATCATGGGATACAAAGCAAGATTCGTAGCACAAGGCTTCTCACGAAAAGAAGGCATAGACTACGAAGAGACATTTGCAGCTAGTAAGAATTGAAACACATACATGATGAGATTGATGAAGATCTTAACCTTTGCTACAAGGTTGAAGATGAAATTCTATACACTATATGGATACATAGAATACTAGTAGCATAGGAAGCTACTTGTCACTCCGGTATAGAATGTTTCAGTACATAGAGTACAAAAGACAAAGGGAGTATGATGCTTTGCTTCAGAGGGAGTGACTACAGAAAATCTAAGGTTCGACATGGTACGACAGGATGGACAGATTACTGATGACTCTAGGCTTTACTGAGAGTAAAGTGGATTCCAACCTTTTCCTCAAGGTTGAAGGCGGAAGACCAGTGATGCTCCTGTTATGTGTCAATGCACTATTTTCTAGGCATGGAGGTGTGGACAAGGAAAGTATGCAGTAGAGATCCTGAATAGGTTCACGATGATGGACTACATGACCACACCTATGGCATCAAAGATAAAGCTATTGAGTGTTGCCTCATCAGAGACGGTTGATGCCATGATGTATCGTCAGATGATTTGTTCCTTGATGTGCATGATGAATAAGAGACCAGATATTTGATTTGTTGTGAACACATTGAGACATGTTCACCTAATGGTTGCAAATCATGCAGTGAGGTACCTAAAGGGTATAGTTGATTATGGGCTCAAGTACGATGCGAATCAGAAGATTAACCTAGAGGGTTATGTTGATTCAGATTGGGCAGGCAGTGCCATCGATAGGAAGAGCACTTCAGGGTGTTGCTTCAGTATGGGATCAGGTGTGATCTCCTAGTTTAGTAGGAAGCAATCCTATGTGGCACTAAGTACAACTGAAGTAGAGTATGTCACAACTTGTTCAGCTAGTTGTGAGGCAGTATGGCTACGGAAGCTACTATCTGATTTATTTGATCTCCAGATGGATGCTACTTGTATACATTATGACAACCAGAGTTGCATGAAGTTGTCAAAGAATCCAGTGTTCCATGACAAGTCGAAGCATATCGAGATCAAGTATGACTATATCAGGGATATGGTGCAGAGGGGAGCAGTGAAGCTCTAGTATGTTGCGACAAAGGAATAGATAGCTGATGTGTTGATGAAGCCATTAGCCAGGGTGAAGTTCGAGTACTTCAGGGAGAAGCTTGGTGTTCTCCAGATCGAATTTTCCTCCAAGGGAAAATGATGAGATCCATAGCCATTCTGACATGGTGAGAGGATTGGTTCCTTCCATGGTCAGATGTAAGGGCTGAGCCATTCTGTCATGGTGAGAGGATTGGTTCCTTCCATGGTCAGATGTAAGGGCTGAGCCATTCTGTCATGGTGAGAGGATTGGTTCCTTCCATGTCAGATATGAGTACTGAGATCCATAGCCATTTTGACGAGTAGGTAAGATATAAGGGCTGAGCCATTCTATCATGGTGAGAGGATTGGTTCCTTCCATGTCAGATATGAGTGCTGAAATCCATAGCCATTCTGACGAGTAGGTCAGATATAAGGGCTGAGCCATTCTGTCATGGTGAGAGGATTGCTTCCTTCCATGTAAGATGTGAGTGCTGGCCATTCTGTCGAGTAGGACAGATGTAAGGGCAACTTCCATTCTGGGAATGGAGGCACCTGGTCAGTTACCAAGAAAACTCAGTCTAGGACTGAGAAGCCATTCTGATGTGATAGAGGGATGTGTTCCCACTTGATCAGATGTAAGGGATGAACCATTCTATCATGGCTAAAGGATTAAGTTCCTCCCATGTTAGATGTGAGTGTTGGCCATTCCGACGAGCAGGTCGGATGTAAGGGAAACTGCCATTCTTGAGGAGAATGGAGGCACCTGGTCAGTTACCAGGTAGCTCAGTCGAGGACTGGGGGCCATTCTAATATGACTATAGGATTGGTTCCTACAAGATCAGATATGAGTGCAAGACCTTCCATCATTGTGAGCAGGATGTGTTCCCGCCTAGATGGATGTAAGTGCAGAGCCTTTTCATCATTGTGAGCAGGATGTGTTCCCGCCTGGATGGATGTAAGTGTAGATCCTTTTCATCATTGTGAGCAGGATGTGTTCCCGCCTGGATGAATGTAAGTGCATAAATATTTCATCATTGTGAGTAGGATGTGTTCCATCCTGGATGAGAGTCTTTCATCATTGTGAGCAGAATGTGGTTCCGGCCTGGGTGGAAGAACAGATTTATTCCATAATTGTGAGTAGGATGTGGTTCTGGCCTGGATGATAGTGAGGAAATATTCCATCATTATGAGCAAGATGTGTTCCGGCCTGGATGGAAGTGTATAACTCTTCCATCATTGTGAGCAGGATGTGTTCCAGCCTGGATGGATGTGAGTACTGTGCCTTTCTGATGAGTAGGTAAGATATAAGTGCTGAAGAAGACCTACATGGGGGCTAGGCCTACAACCAGCATGAAAAAGGGCTGGCACTGTTGAACTTCCTGTGACGAGAAGAATCATGAGATAGCACTCGTGGTATTGATCTAGATCGAGTGAGGATCTAGATCCAGTAATGATGATCCAGCAGTGATGATCCAGATCCAGTGACGATGTCCAGTGATGATCCAGATCCAGTGATGATGTCTAGTGATGATCCAGATCTAGTGACGATGTCCAGTGATGATCCAGATCCAGTGATGATCCAGATCCAGTGATGATGATCCAGATTGAGTGATGATGATACAGATCGAGTGATGATCTAGATCCAGATGAAGATGACTTAAAGATGAAGATGACTTGAATATGACAAGGACTTGATGATGTCTAGTGATGATCCAGATCCAGTGATGATCCAGATCCAGTGATGATCCAGATCTAGTGACAATGTCCAGTGATGATCCAGATCGAGTGATGATCCAGATCCAGTGATGATGATCCAGATCGAGTGATGATCTAGATCTAGTGATGATGATACAAATCGAGTGATGATCCAGATCCAGATGAAGATGACTTGAAGATGACAAGGACTTGACGATGACGCAGATGATACAGAGAAGAAGACTTGTGTTGATAAATTGTGTCGAGAGAATACCTTCCTAGTTAAGAGGGAGTGTTGATGTAATTGTAACTACGGAATGTATTCATTTGTATTTCTTATCTATTGTAACCCGATGTTCATTCCGGGATGTATTGTAATGTACTTGAGTCATGTCATACCTTGATGTTTATTACGGGAAGTTTCTATAGTGATAAAGTCATGTCAAGTCATTGTGGGTAACCCTCCTATTGGTCAAGGGTTAAAGTCCCCACAGTTGTGGGGCCCTAGGGTTATTAGACTATCTTAGTGAATTCGACCCTAGGTGATTCATTGTAAGTCGGGGCAATAGTCCCCACCATTTTGTTAAGGATAAACCTCCTTGTTGGTCAGAGGAGGAAAAGTCCCCACAAGTTGTGGGGCACTAGGGTTATTAGACACTCCTAGAGATGTCGGCTCTAGTAAGTAATTGTTAAGTGAGGCCGGCATGTTGGAGTGGGTTCCAAGTGAACAGAAGAATATAAATAGAGAGTGAGAGCCTCTCTATTTATCATACTCATACACACACACTCACTAATTGAGGTGCATGAGTGAGAGAGGAGAAGCTCTCTCAGTCTGAGAGAGAGAGGTTGTTGCTGTCGGGGGATCATCTTACTATTTTCTGATTTTACCTTTGGTGTTGATTCTATATCTGGGGAATTTGTGGGGTTTTCTCCTTTATGGTTTCCCCAAGGAAAATTATTTGTGTCTCTTGTCTCTTGTGTTGTGCTTGTTTTTTATTGATGTGCATGTTATTCTCTTAGTTAAAGATCCTAAGAACATAATGGTAGCTTGAATGATAAAAATCCAACAACAACTTTCTCCTAGCGTGTTTCCTTTTATGTCCTTAAATGATCATTTGAATGATTTTCATATGAATGATACATCCCTACCAGGACCCAGTGAAATTGTCTACCCCTCCCCCTCTCCACTACTTACTTCCTCTCCCCCTCCACTTTATATCCCTGTACCCCCCTGGAGTTACCCTTATCTTCTCCTCAGGAAGATATTCTGGACTCACCCTCCTCCTCCTCCACAATTTGTTTCCACCTCAAAACAAGGGATATCCCCACTTTGGCTACCTCGACATCCCATCTCCACGGACTTGGAACTAACCCTACCTTCCTGTCAAAAGGAAAAGGGAGGGGAATACCCTCACATATTTTTGTAGATCAGAAAAAATCTCTTCGAGATCAAGTGAATGAAAGGAAAAAAAACCTTTTTGGGGCACTTAGAGTAGTGCAAGCCCCTGAAGGGGCTCCCAAATGAAAGTTCTCTCCCTCAACTGTAGGGGTCTGACAAGTACCCAGAAAAAACTTCCCCTAAAGAGGATGCTCTTGGTTCACAAACTGGATGTAGTCCTCCAAGAAACCATAGGGTCAAAATTGGAAGTTACAAAGATGCTTTCTTCAATTTCATATTTTTACACCTTCATAGCTCACAGTGCAAGAGGACACTCTAGTGGGTTAGCAATAGGATGGAACAAGTACACTATGCATTGCACAAAATATTGGGGAGCTCCTTTTGGCTTTGGAATTTAGATCTCATAGGCTAAGGAAAATTTAACCCTGAAATTTATGAATATCTATGGGCCTTACAACAATAGAGTGGAGTTTTGGGAATCTATGAAATCTCCCCACCTATTACGAGGTGAAAACCTGATTATAGGGGAATATCTGAACTTCACACTCTAGGTGCTCATGAAATATGGGGTCCAAAAGTGAGAGTAGACCCTTTGGATTCATTCTTCAGCAATCTCCTCCTACATATGAATTTGGTTGACCTGGATCCCCTGAAGATCAAACCATCTTGGACAAACAGAAGATCCGAGGAGGATGGGATTGCAAAAAGACTAGACATATTTCTCCTGGATGGAAATTTAATGGAAAAAGATCAGATGTTTAGACAATGGGTGGATTCAAGAGAAGACTCGGATCACATGCCAATTTTTCTGGAGATTCTAAAAAACCCAAAGAAGCTATCCAACCCTTTTAAACTTTGTTCTTCCTGGATGAAAAATGAGGAGGTTCTTCATCTTATACAAACAAATCGGACTCTGTATATAGTAGAAGAGGGCACACACCCTGCCATTAATTTTCCACAAAATCTATTTCACATAAAAATCCTTCTGAAGGACTGGGCTAGGATCAAAATGATTATGGATGATCAAGTAATCACCCAAATCGAGGCAGAATTGGAAGAGATTTAAAATTCTGATGGGGGGGGCTTTCTCACACAAAGATATAAGGAAAGATTGGTCGCCCTGGAATCCAATAGAAACAAGATTCTGAAAGAGAGAGAGGAGGTTTGGAGGCTGAAAAGCAGAGCCATATAGATGGAATGTGGAGATGACAACACAAAATTCCTCCAAGCCTATGTAAAAGGAAAAAAACAACAAAACACCATTTGGGAACTCAGGAATGCAAATAATGAGAGAGTTTCCACCTTTGAGGATTTGGATGCAACAGGAAAGTCTTATTTTGGAAAAAAATTTAAAGCATAACAACATGCAATAATTGTAGAGTTCCTTCAGATTTTGCAATACCTTCCTGAAAGCATCATTGAGGAGGACAATTTAGACTTGATGGAGGAAGTATCAGAAGAAGAATTGAAAGAAATTATGCATAGCTTTAAAAAGGATAAAATCCTAGGACTAGATGGATGGACTATTGAATTTTTCCTAGATTCCTATGACACTATTGGCCCTTGTGGAAATTGAACCCAAGTGATAGATCAGTTACACTCACAAAATTGCTAATCAAACATGCAAAATTCATACAAAAGGAGGCTGAAATTAGAGCATAAATTAATATTGTATTGAATAAGTGTACATAAGCCAACCATATGAAGTAATAGGCTGCTAAAATATATAATTACATGAGATATTTGAAATCCCTAGGTTTCTATTTGAATTAGTAAAAAAGCAGGCTTACTAAATCTAGTCAAATCCCCCATAGGTGCAAGAAAGACTTTCAAAATCTATGAAGATGCTTATGAATTGGCTAAAGCAAGTGGTCAAGATAATAAGTGATGGAAATAAAACTCATTCATGCTTTTTTTTGGAGAAAAGGAAGGAGGAGGATGTGGGAAAAAAACAAGGCAAGTTCCATAGACTAGCTTTTCCTTTATGCCTTAAAACTGCTATAAAGCAAGGCAACTTTCAGAAAAAGAAGAACTGTGCTTTTAGGAACCAGGAATAAAAGTATACTTGCTAAAATAGTTTCCAAGATGATTCTAAAGCACTCCATGACCCAGTTTAGCAAGTATTGACTTCTAGGAACATGTGGAAGCCAACTAGCATAGAGATGAATCTAGGAATAAGACAAAAATGATTAATTAATGTCAAATATGGGTAACTATGGGTTGATTATACTAACACCCCCCTTTAAGCATGAATTTATGAGTAAATATCAAAAAATTGTAGGGCCTAGCAACAAGGCTTAGTCACCCTTTTACATACTGCATGTCCATACAACCAAGGAAAGAGGCAAAAACCCAGTGGGAAAATCCTTCCTTAAACATGGACAGGAAACACAATTTTGGAAATCTTGTTATCAATCACACTTCACCACATGATCAGCAATCCCCAACAGTGATTTGAGATTACTGAAGGTCTTCTCACAGAATACTTTGGTGAAGATATATGCTACTTGTTCTGAAGATGCGCAATAGAGTAGAGAAATGGTACCATCATGCACAAGCTCCCTAATATAGTGCATATGGATCTCAATGTGCTTGGCTCTTTTCCTTTGAACTGGATTAGTGGAGATTCAAATGGTGCTTTGATTGTCACAATAGATGACTGTTGAAAACTATGATTCGAAACCAAATTCTCGAAGTATCCCCTGCAACCACAAACATTGAGTAGCCGCATTCACAACTCCTCTATACTCTGCCTCTGTAGATGAGAGTGCTATGGAACTTTGCTTCTTACTTGACCAGCTGATTGGTCCTTCTGCAAGCATGAACACATATCCTAAGGTATACTTTCGATATGTGTTGTCACCTTCCCAATCACTGTCAGTAAATCCAACTGGCTCTAAGTAATATTTTTCTTCATAGAAAATCCCATGAGTCCTTGTTCCCTGAAAAAAGTTTAGGATCCTCTTGGCTGCTCTCCAATGAATATCATGAGGCTGATCCATGTATCTCAAAGACAAACTAATTGCATAAGACAATTCAGGTCGAGTATGTGTAAGATAAATCAAACACCCAATCAACTGCCTATACAATGTATTATTCACCATAGGAGAAGAACTTGCTTCCTCAAGCTTAACTCCTGAAAGGAATGGAGTCTTTCTTGGCTTGCAATATTTCATAATGAACTTGGTGAGAAAATCTGAATCATACTTGTACTGATGGAATTTGATTCCATGTTGGGATTGATCAGTTTCGAGACCCAAGAATTGGCTCAACAACCCCAAATCTGTCATGGAAAATGCATGGTTCATTGCATCCTTCAAGGAGGCAATATCTTTCTTTGAACTTCCTGTAATAAGTAGGTCATCCACATAGAGAACAATAATCATTGAAGAACGATGAATCAGATTCAAATAGAGATTAGGATCAGACTTGCATTGAACAAAACTCAATGACAGCATAAAGCCATCAATCTTGGCATACCAAGCCCTGGGGGCTTGCTTGAGCCCATACAATGATTTCTTTAACCTGCACACTAAATATGGATTAGAAATAGACCCTTCATGTTTCTACACATAAATCTCTTCATTAATATCTCCATTTAGAAAAGCACACTTCACATCCATGTGATGTACTTCCCATTGCTTGGAAGCAGCAATGGCTAGAGCTAGCCTTATGGAGTCCATCTTTGTCACTATTGCAAACGTCTCATTGTAGTCAATACCATGTACTTGAGAGTATCCATTGGCTACCAATATTTCATTATATTTCAAAGGTGAACCATCAGCAGAAAACTTAGTTTTAAATACCCACTTACACTTCACTAGCTTTCTCCCTGGGGGGAGATCAACCAGTTCCCATGTGTTGTTCTTCTGGAGCGAGCTGAATTCTTATTTCATGGTTGTTTTCCATATTAGATCATGTGCTGCATCTTCATATGTCCGAGGATTAGAATCAGCCATCAAATAACACTTCTTATTAAAGAGTGGATCTTTCACACAAAGGGCACTCTCAAATTGAGATCTAGTCCTCCTAGTGTCACTAGGATTTCCATCTAGTTCCCCAGCTACATGAATGGTCCTTGCTTCCCACTTTAGTATTGTATGGATGTTAGGATATTCAATCAAATCATCATTATTATACATATTAGAATCATTAAACTCATTATTCTCTTCACTTACAATAAATGGTTGTGGTGGTGAAGAGAACTCTCCAACTTCAACTGCTGCTAAAGGCTCTTCTTCAAATTGAACACTCCTTTCAATGAAAGATTTGTTAGTGCTCAAGTTGATTAGCTTGTACCCTTTTGAATCTTCAGAATACCCAACAAATAGGCACTCTTAGCTTTGGGGTTGCAAAGCCTTCCTCTTTTCGGTTGGAATTCTAGCCCAAGCCTTTGAGCCAAAAATCTTGAAATGGGTCACATCTGGCTTGTGCCCACTCCAATATTCCAAAGGAGTAATACCACCAAGATGCTTATGTGGAACCCTATTCTGGATATAGGATATCTGCATCTTTGCAATACTAGATGAACTTAGACTTGACATACTCACCACCATTGTCATATCTTAGGATCTTGAATTTCCTCCCAGACTAGTTCTCAACCAATGCTCGAAAGACTTTGAAAAGGTCAAAAACTTCAGACTTATGCTTTAGGAAGTAAACACAACAATACCTAGAAAAGGCATCTATGAAGGTGAGTGCATGTTTGTCTTGGCTCGTGGACATATGAGGGAATGGACCATAACTTTCACTGTGGCTCAACTCAATGGGTGCAGAGGTTCTCTCATGACTAGCTCTCTCATAATTGTGCTCTGGGTGTTTTCCTAGGATACAAACTTGATATACCCCTTTAGAAAACTTGATCTTTGGTAACCCTATCACCATATCTTTTTCACTTAAATCAGAAAGATACTTGTATTTAAGATGGCCAAATATTTCATGCCAAAGCTTTCTTGCTTCATTAGCATGAGTAAGAAGAGAAGAGGGGTTTTAGTAGGGTAGAAAATGGGAAAACCTATATACATTCAAAGTGTGATCAACAACACCTTTTTCTATGACTTTACCATTTGAAATCTTTGTGATTTCAAATTCATTGGGGGAGAAGATGAATTTCTTTGGAGACCCAGTGTGAGTCATCTGATACACTGACAAGAGATTAGAGGAAAGACCTGGAACATACAACACATTATTGAAATTACCATGGTCAAGATCAATCCTACCCTTCCCCATACTATCAGTGAGAGAGTTATCTCCCAAAACTATTAGTGGACCTTTCGACATGTCAAGAGAGGAAAAGATCTCCCTTGTCGAAACCATATGTCTGGAAGCTCCAGAATCAATGATGAAACTAGATGAGCTTGAGGTGCTAGCAACCAAATTATGTACTCTCTCCTTGTCTTCTGAATTTGATCCTCCTTCCCTCTTCTTTGAGCAATCAGGAACAGAGATGTTCTTCTTCTCCAAGATTTGGGTCAACATGTCAATCTATTTTTTCATACAAAAGCTCTCAGGATGATAGCCCTTACTGCTGTATGCACACTTGCTCATTTCTCCTTTGTTCTTCTTCTTCTGGAAGTTCTTCTTAGAGCCTGAGGGCTCATCTTGAGACTTTACTTGTCTCTATTTTGCTTAGGTGGATTTTTAGATTTTTTCTTGCTTTTTGAATCCACCTTTAAATCTCCAGCAACCAAAGCTTGGTCTTTGGAAGGTTTGATGGTGCCCATCATCACCAATTTATCTTGCTCCTGGGTGAGGGATTCCATGAGCTCAGCAATATTAGGCATATTCCAGGTTTGAGCTGTCAATTTAGTGGTATGGAAGGTAAAAAAAAACACTGAATAGTCAGGACCAAGCTTAGAAAGAATGGTCAAAACTAGTTTCTCTTCCTTATTTTCAATCCCACATTGTTTTAACTACAAAACAAGGGTCTTAAACTTGGTAAAGTAGAGTTGCAATGATTCGAAGCTATTGGGACTCAAGGAGATCAATTCATCCTCAATTTGATGTCCTCTCATCTCATCTATCTTTCCAAAAATATATTCAAGATTCTCTCACACCTCATTAGAAGATGTCAATGAATCAAGATGAAAGAGGAGGTCTCTTGAAACGTTTAGACACAAAATACGATAGGCCTCATCCCTCCTATTGTGCCATTTTATTTTCTCTACGGCTGCATTGGGATCTGCCTCAGTAGCCATGGTTACCCTGTAGAGGCCTTTCTCTCTCAAAAATATCTCCATCTCAACTTTCCATTCAAAGAAATTGAATGGAGTCAAGATGATCCTTTAAGATTGGTCCATATCTCAGCTCTCATGCCCTTCAGTCAGCAGAATGCGCTCCCAGTTAGTGATGTCGAACCTGCAATAAAAATTTGGAAGGAAAAAAATAGATCTACAAAGGCTCTGATACCATGTGGAAATTCAACCCAAGTGATAGATCAATTACACTCACAAAATTGCTAATCAAACATGCAAAATTCATACAAAAGGAGACTGAAATTGGAGCATAACTTAATCCTGTATTGAATAAGTGTACATAAGACAAACATATGAAGTAATAGGATGCTCAAATATATAATTACATGAGATATTCGGAAGCACTAGGTTTCTATTCGAATTAGTCAAAAAGTAGGCTTACTAAATCTAGTAAAACCCCCATAGGTGCAAGAAAGACTTTCCAAATATATGAATATGCTCACGAATTGGATACAGCAAGTGGCCAAGATAATAAGTGATGGAAATAAAACTCATTCATGTTTTTTTGGAGAAAATACAGGAGGATGATGTGAGAAAAAAAACGCAAGTTCCCCTAGACTAGCTTTTCCTTTATGCCTTAAAACTGATGTAAAGCAAGGAAGCTTTCAGAAAAAGCAGAACTATACTTTTATGAACCAAGAATAAAAGAAGACTTGCTAAAATATTTTCCAGGATGATTCCAAAGTGCTCCATGACCCAGTTTAGCAAGTATTGACTTCTAGGAACATGTGGAATCCAACTAGCATAGGGAGGAATCTAGGAATAAGACAAAAATGATTAATTAATGTCAAATATGGGTAACTATGGGTTGATTATTCTAATAGTCCTGGCCTAATCCAACTAGTTGAAGAAACCAGGTTAAATGGCCACTTACATCCTCCCCTCAATACAACGTTTTTAGCCCTCATCCCCTAAAAAGATAATCCAGGCAATTTGGAGGATTTTAGGCCCACCTCTATGTGCAACATCACTTACAAAGTGGTTGCAAAGGTAAGTGCACAAAGACTAAAGAAGGTCCTCGAAAAGCTCATCTCAAATGACCAGATTGGCTTCTTGGAGATTAGACAAATCCATGAAGCCATTGGGGTAGCCCAAGAAGGCATGCATAGTGCAAAAATAAAAAATTCCAAACGATCAATTCTAAAAATTGACCTCTCAAAGGATTTTGACAAGGTCAGTTGGCTTTATCTCATATTTCTACTAACACACTTGGGCTTTGATTACTCCTTCATAAAATATATTTTTGCATGTATCACAATTGCATCTTTTGTTGTCCTCATCAATGGAGTAGCCTCCCTATTTTTTCACTCAAAAAGGGGTCTTCGACAAGGGAGTCCACTTTCCCCTCTTCTTTTCCTTATGGTCACAGAGGGACTAAGAAAAGCCATCTTGGATTCAAAAATAAGAGGCTTATTTGAAGGACTAAAGATATCTACAAACCTAACCATCACACACCTTCTGTTTGTAAATGATATTCTCATCTTTTGTAATGGATCAATCAGGGAGGCAGAAAAGCTCTCAAAAATATTGCTCCTATTTTGCAAAGCAACAGGAATGCAACTAAATTCATAGAAATCCACTATCATTGCTTTCAATATGGAAGAGAATATCACTAGGGAAATCTTGGAGATTTTTCCTTTCCAGCTATACATTTTGGACGCCAAACCAAACTGCTACAAGAAGGAAGATTAGATCTGGATTTTGGAAAAACTTAAGCACAAAGTAAACATGTGGTGCAATAGATGGATTTCAAGAGTGGGTAGTATAATCTTGGTTAAATCGGTATTGGACGCCATCCATGTCTATTGAATGGATTTATCATGGATCCCAAAATCAATCTTGGAAAAATATTGAAAAATATGCTCAAAATTCCTCTGGACAGGGAATAAGGAACAAAGAGTTCTCCCATGGGTAAAAGGGGAACAATTTGTTAGACCTAAAGGTATGGGAGGGTGGGGACACAAAAACCCCACACTGTTTCCAAAATATTTGGTAGAAAAAGCAGGATGGAGGCTCCTTTCAACAAACATATTATGGACGGAGGTGATTATTCATAAGTATATTGCACCAGTTCCACTATGGGACTGGATCAGAAACTATGTATTTACTGCTCCACAAACTGGCTTGATTATTTGGAAGGAAATATGTAACTCTTTTCCTCTTATCCATAGCGACCTCTCTTGGAAAATTGAAAATGGAGAAAAAGTCATAATAGGAGCAGACCCTTAGCCAGGAAGCCAACAAAACCATCTTGTTCTTAGGGATAATTTTAGGGGTGAATTTTAGCCCAGTGGGCTCTTTTTCCATGTTTTTCTCCCAAAAGAGATTCACCATTTTGCATTTTTTGAAGCCCTGTTTCACCCAATTTTGATGGGGTAAAAACATTTCACCCTAAAAATCACCAAATTATTATATAAATGATATACAATCCTTGGAAATTAAAATATTTTTTGAAAAATATCGCCAATCATTTTATAGTTGGCGTTTTAAGAATGGGTAATATTCACCAACATTTATACACTTTTAAATAAGTATGGTTCCTTAAAATCATCCATGTTGTTCATTCGCTACAACAGAAAGGTTATTTTCATCTGAATCAAATTGTTGATCTTTCCACGACAAATTTCTGGCACCAAGGATGGCTGGGAAGACGGGCGCTTGAAATACTAGACATTTGGACTATGGATTGGAACATATACATCACTGCTCTTCGTTCCTCCCACATATGACTCACACCTTCGCATGACGAACTAGTTTAGGAACACGCAGCACATGGAGTTTACACCCCAAAAACTGGTTATCATCAACTATGTTCCAACACTTTCCAGGAGGAACCAAAATGGTGGCAATCTGGGATCTTGAAACTAAAATTCCCTCTGAAGGCGACAACTTTTATGTGGTGTACCCTAGCAAACAGAATCCCAACTTGGGATAGACTCCAAAACAAATCCCTACCAAGCACAGGTCGGTGCACTTTGTGCAAAGATAATGAAGAAAGTTTAAACCACCTCTTCCTTACATGTACCTTCTCCTCATAGCTATGGTCGCACCCACAATCTCTTTTAAACCTCATATTTTCCTGGGCAGGTCCCTCAGTGGAAGAAGCTTGGAAAACTTGGTCCTCCTCCCCTCTACTAGCTCAATTAAAAGCTCTCCCTATACTTCACATATGGGGAATATGGTTAGCTCGAAATGCTGCCACCTTTCAAGAAAAATATCCATCCCCTGAAGTTGTATCTAAACAGGATCTCAACATACTCTCTTTTTTCCCACAAACAAAAGACACTCTGGCTCCAAGGATCATCACAGAAGAGATGATTGAAAAAACCATATCGTGGGATTTTTTTGATGGAGCATCACAAGACAATAAAAGTGGGGGTGGTGCTATTCTTTTCCTTAATGAAAACCACCATTTTCACATTCAAATGACCTAGGGATTGGGACAAACAATTTTGCAGAACTTATGGCCCTAAAACTGCTCCTTTGTTTTTCTATAGAAAAATATTGTAGAAGGATTCAAATATTTGGAGACTCTTTAGTAATCATAAACTAGGTAAACAAAGTTCAAAGATGCAGAAACATTGCTCTCCTTTATCTCTCTAAGGAAGTTAACATGTCTATGACAAATTTTGATGTTATCACATGCCATCATGTTTACAGGGAAAGGAATACTGATGTAGAGCACCTATCCAAAGAAGGGCTATCCTTGGAACATGGCATGAAAACCGAGATGCAGAGGTATATGAGTTCTATCATAGACCCTTCCTTGATTTACAGTTATGGCAGGATAATCTATAATCAGACACTTATATGCTATTTTGACATGATATCTCACAACTCTAGTTTTTCTTATTAGTTCTCTAGCACAAAGTTTTGAAGATTTAGATGTCTACACCAGACATGGAGGCTATTAACATTGAGCATCACAGATCATCAGAAGACAACCAGTTACAATTTTTTGAAGTATTTTCTGCTTCTCTCTAGTTTTTTCTATGTAAAAAACAGAAATTCTATGAAGAACAACACATATTTTTTTATGACAAATCAGCGAAGACATTAAAGCTCTTTATGGCGCTCAGA
>LPNX010126542.1:292029-470666 GCA_001517045.1 Pseudotsuga menziesii | reverse complement strand
CATGGGCCAGCACTCCATCACTAAAAAAACTATAAATAAGTGATGGAGACCCATTATTCCATATCCACAGTCATAAGCATCCTGCCTCTGCCAAAATTATTCTTGAAACCCTAGCTTACCATCAAGCTATTTTCACCATTGAGAACCTTTTTGGCCCATTTTCCACCACCGGAGAAGGAAAAGAAGCAGCTTGGAGCTCGGAGCCACCGACATCGGATCAGCGCAACGGACTCCACCAACCTCCTCATTGGAGGTAATATTAATAAAAAATCACCGTTATACATTTCTTTACTGTTTTGCTTTACGTTAGTTACTTTTTACTGCTTTAGCTTAGTCTTTATTTCAGTCTATTTTTGTTTACATTATTGAACTGCTACTAAGGATTCCAGATTCCTTAGTAGGTGCTCATCAGTACAAGCTAGGGTGAAAACCCTAGCTACACCACTCATCACTCATGTTTGATTAAAATCAAATTAATGTATTAGTTATTAATTGAAACTATGTACTGCATGATGTGATAACTGTTATTTCTAATTCATGTGGAAAATTGGGTAAAGCTCCATCACTTATAAATCATTTATCTTATCTTAGTTGTCAAAAGTTTGAAGGTGAATTTAATGTGCATCTTCATGAACCCTACTATACTATATGCTCATCACTTATTTCAAATTCATACTTTTGAAATAGGTTGATATTAGAGTTTGTGATGAAGGTATAAAGTCACTTTCTAAGCTTTTGACATTGGTTTGGTCACATTATCAAATTATTCTTTGATCAGTTTTGACCTTTACCCTAAGATATTAATTTTATGCTAAGATGATTATATTTTTGTGATTGAATTCATTAAATGAAGAATTAAGGTTTTGGAAAGTATTGAGTCATGTGTTAAAAAAAAATGACGAATCAACCTCCATTACTACCATGTATGAAATCTCAATCAATGATAGAGTAATGGTGGAGTTAAGGTTTTGGTAGTCATTCCATTCGACGGTTGATATCTGTCAATCCAGAATAATGCAAACATTACTTGCCATAACTCGCCTGTGTGACTATCCTACGGCTCATTATGTTTTGGTAAGTTGTCTTCGAAACCTCTTGTCTCTACCAATTCACGATATGATGGAGTTACAGGAAGCTTTTCAGGGTTTTAATGAAATAGGGTATTTTGGAGTATTGCTGGTAATGCCTATATTGTTGATGAAATGATTGCATCTTGTAATCTCTGTTTCAAAAACCGTAGAGGTTTGTGTATCCACTGCCATGGATCTAGTTTCTAGGTTCAAACTTATTGGTGACGAATACTTGTATGTTGCTCCAGAATGTCGAGATATCATGTCGAGATATGGATGGTTGGAGTTCCTTCAAAATTTTTTTGGTTTTAATATGGCTGTTTCTAAGGCATTCACAGAGTCTTTTGATGGGGTTCGTGCACAGGTGGGAGACGTTGAGATAAATTTGTCTGAGAAGTTCATTTCTCAAGCTATTTTCTTGCCACAGACTGGTGAGAAGCGGTATAAAGGAAAACATATCAAGAATGACCAGTGGAAAGGGTTTCTTACCCCTACTCATGGGCAAAATAAGTTCAAAACTGGCTTCCCATCCGGGTTATTAATGAAAAAATGGAGGGCTCTTTTGGAGCTAGTCATCAGGTATGTAACTTGTGAGGGTAGGCTATCTCAGACGCAATTTTATCACCTGCGACTATTGTTGATATTTAAGGGTTACCCTGTCAATATGCCATTTTTATTTTTAAACAGTTTGCATAAAATGGTTACCACTTACCAGTCTAATGTCAGAGACAAAAATAGAAGTTTATTCCACCATGGATTGATTAAAATTCTTGTGTCCAGTCGGTTGGAAAAATTAGGTCCGACCTCGGATTCTTTTCTTGTGAGAAATGGGTTTGGGGTTAACGAGGAATGGCCCAAACAGAGGCCTAGGGTTCGATGTAGGCAGGTAAACAATGAATAGGCTGAACTTGAAGTCGAGGACTCTGGTTCTCAAGATGATTTTGGGGATGAAGGGTTTCACCCTGATCAAAACCTAAGTCTGGATGATGTGAAAGTCGAGATGGAAACTAGTATTGAAGCTCCTGCGAATAATTTTAAAGGTCGAGGAATCAAACCCTCAACTCCTTTAACCTATCAAGACAAGAGTGCTTCTCATACACAGGTTAATACGAAGCAAAAAAAGACTGGAAATCAGACTAGCAGTGCTATGAGAAAACTGGCTATATGAAGAACCACACGCATTATGACAGCTACTTTGCTTTCCAAGAAGAATTTGAGCGTTGGGGATGTATCAGTTGTTGAGCTAAGTGATTCTTCAGATGTTCAAATGAATCCAAATCCCATAGGCCATTTTATGTTAGATCTTAAATACGTCTCTATATCTGCAGACAAGGAGGTTGACAGTCAACAAGTAAATCGTGAGGGTAGTCAAGAAATTGACAGAAAGCCTCACTTAACTAAAGAAGCCCAAGTAAACTTGAAAAGAGAGTCAAAATACCATACTGATCCAAATCCTCATGCTCAATTGATTTCTTCCCTACAAACAGATTTAAAAGAAGCACAAGTTATTGAAACAATTGCCCTGGAAGAAATTAAAGCTTTGAAAGATGAATTGATCACCTGGGTTAAGAAATGGGATGTATTAAGAGGGAAAAAGTTAAAATGCAAAGAAATGATGAAAAGGATTTTGTTAAAGAATCAAAGATTGAAAAGACAGAATAATATTAACATGTCTCAGCACTGTCAGGTTCAGGGCTAAATTGAATGAATCTAGGAGAAATGTACCCATTTGATTCTCAATTGAGTCGGCCTTAAAAACATGATATTTTGTTTTTCCAGTGACTTCTAATTTTTGTCTTTTGTATCTTACATTATGCCTAGAGAGGGTCTTGGATAGATTTTTATAGGTTAGTGATGATTTGGGTTCATCAGTTTCGGTTTAATTCATGGTTGAAATGATTAAATCAAGATATCTACAGAATTAAAATTCTGCAGATATCTCGCTCATGCTTAATTTATCATCATTAAATTTTGCTAAAACAATGTTTTGTTAATATGTACAGGTGTCCAAGAAACCGTTGGGATGAAACTAGATGTTGGTCTGCCTCCGTGTCTTTTGATCGTATGTGGCTATTCATTGAAGAATGTTCGGGACTTACAACTGATTTGATGCTCAGTAATTACTCAGTTCCTATTTCTAAGCTTCGGTTAGCATGGATTACCCAGTATGGTGTTACCATGATTGGGAGAGTTTGACGCTGGAATTTTTCTAGTAAGTTAAAAATCTGGGCATATCTTTCCTTCCGGATGATTTTTGTAACAACGTGCCTATGAAGCTGGTCATCGTTACACCTTATTTGGATATGATTAGAATATTTCCTAGGAAATAGGATTTCTAGTTAGTCAGTTGTAGTCTTTTATTTTTTCCTTTATAAGGAGCTTTGGAACTTAAGCAAAGGGTTGGAATCCTGAAACTTGTGATAAACGAATATAATACAACACTTACTATTTTCCTGTTTTATTTGTGTTCCTCTAGAACTTTTTCTGAGGATTGCTATGTTTAACAGACATACTGAAGACATTAGCTAAGTCTATCAGTTATCATCATGCTGTCTTAATATTGTTTTCCCGTGCTGAATTTTCTTTTCATATGTATATATCTTTATATTATATGTGAAAATTCTTGTTAATGGATTCTGAACAATGTACTTAGTGTTGAAGTATGAATAATTAAGTGTCATATAGAAAAGTAAATGAATTTCTTCATGTTCCCTTTCTTCAGTTGATATTTATATGATTTCATACAAATTGCTGACTGTGTAAGGTGAACTTATTCATTTCTGCGTTAGTACTTGGGGTGTAATTACTTTTATGCTTCAATACTATGTTAAATTCATTCTGATTATGAGTTTTGTTTCATTTTCAAATTGATTTATGATAAAATATTATTTTATTGTAAGTTGATGTAGATCTGTATCTGCTGATAATAGGCTTTCCTAATATTGAAGGATCATAGATCAAATTTTCAAGTGAAACTTTTTATCTGATTATTAATTCTAGATCCCATTTTTGGGATAGTTATATTGCATCTTAGGTCATTATAGATAGAAATTAGGAGCTACTATTATTTAGTGTTTTAGTTTAAGATATTTATGAGCATTAGTTAGATTATTTTAATTAAATCTTTAGTTGATTTTAGTGAAGATTTGATTAAATAGAATTTACCTTATATCTTCTAAGAGACTCTCTACATTGAGAGCATATTTTACAGGCAGCAGGGCCTTTAACCTGTGAAAAACAGTTATACCAAACACATACAAGATTGTGATAAGTTGAGTGTGTGGGATGTTTTTCAGTAGTTGGACATAATACCCTATAGGTCATACATTTCGGCCAACAAGTATCTAGGTGTCCCAAGTGTAACAACTCGCTGCATTCATAGATGAATAATGCATGGTGTCAGTTGTCCGTTTGATGATCCGGTTTACGTCATCGATGAGAGAATATCGGATGTCCTTCCATGCATCTAGCTGAAATTTCCCGAGCATCTTTCCTCATTAGATGGAACATGTTTGTCCTATGAAACAGTTCAATTAAAAGTTCATTCATTGTTATGAACTGATCTTATGCAATGTAATAAAAACTATAATTATTATTACTTAATTTGTTAGCTGAAAGATCATATATCTTCATTGATTCCTGATATTAGTGTAACTGAACTGTTCCATCTATATATAAGTATGAACAAACAATTGGATCCAAGGGTTGGCGATTTGAGAGAATTCATAGCAGAGTAGACTATAACTGTACTTTGATTATTTTAATAAAGGAGAAACAATTATCAATACCGTTCTACTATATATCTTGTTAATATTTCAACAACATCTCTATTCGAACGCCAGGGCTCGCCTTCTTACATAGTTGTTGGTAGTAGTAGATCCTTTAATTTAGTTATTTCTATTTAGTGTGGGATTTCAGGTTGATGGATTTATAGAAATTTGCAAGAGCACTTATTAAACACTTGCATTATCATATTTCGCTTTAGCTTGCTGTAATAGTGTTGTGTGACAACTGAATTTGTAGGATAACCCTTTTTCTTTATGCAAAGTGTGTTAATTAGTCGTAGCTGTTACAGCTAAGCTCAACTCATGTGTAGTATTGTCATATGTCTTTTTTGGAATTTAGTGAATTAGATAGATCATTTCTTTTATGATTGTTTGTTTGATTGTTGGTTTGTGATTGTTCTAGTTTGGTAAAATAGGATTCAAATTCTTGCAAAAGTATATCTAGTTTGATTCTTTTTTAGATCATAAATTGCAGAATTGATATTGTAGGAATTAGAAGTCCTTTAAGTTCTTAGATTGATAATTTAATTTGGTTTTTACAGGAAGCTGAGTTGACTGAGAAGTGATTAGGATTGAATGATTTATATTTTAGTAATCAACTACTAAAATTTTTATGCATATATTTTGTGAGTTACCTTTGAAATAAATAGACTTCCCTGGGTTGAAAATTTATATTGAGCACTATGCTTGTTATGAAAATTAATGAGTATATAGAGTGACCAACATTTTGGTGTTGTTGCTGAGGAAGGTAATTGGTAGACATAGATAGTAGTTGATTGGTTCAATTTCTTTATAAATTCTGATTTTTGGGGTGCTGTGGTGATAAGACGCAGTGAAGAGCTACACATTCCTTTAGTAGACTGAAAAGGTTCCTACCCCGATGATCATGTATGATTAATAATTTTGCATGAATACAAGAAGAACTGAACAGGAAACCCCCAGAAGCACTAAATTTGCAAGTGGAAGAGGACGTGGCTATAACCTAGGCATAGTAAGAGAGATATTCATTGATAAATTAATTTCTAGGGCTGATTCTTCTACTGGAGCCCTATATTGAGGACCATATTCTGCCAAAAAACGTTATGTTCCTCCTAGGATGGAGTCATCAATATCAACCATGGAGAGATCAGTAGGAGCTGCGATAGGATTTGATGGCCCTGTGGAGAAGAAACCAGGGGATAGGTGAATTTATGGGGGGGAAAGTGGAACATAGGAGGTTTATTGAATCAATGAAGAGGAGGTTACTAAAGAAGAGTGGTTGTATTTTTGTCAGGAAACTAGTACATATGGCTCAAAAGTTTCACGAAATATTGCCATGAATAAGTTAAAATGGTTATTTTCATGGATAAATTGATAAATATTTTGAACAAAAATTATTCTAGCCCTAGATCATCGTCGGTGTTATGACGTACATGAATATTTGTCGCTATATCAACATATTTTTTTCTCTATTGCGATGAAGACACACATTCATCACTCTAGCGACGGACCTCTAAACATTTGCACGTTTTCTTATTGTTGAAATTTGTTCGTTGTAAATTTTTTCTGTAATCACCATGATCATTTATCTATAGATACATGTTCTTAAGACATATTTCATCAAATGTTTTGCTATAGTTGCAACAATTTTTCTGCTTATTTTTTGATTTATGAGTGCAAGAGTTTGGTACTAGTTTAACACATCGAATTTTTGTGCGATTTCCTTTTGGTTTCTAGGTTAGTATTTTTAAATTCTTTGTCTCCTTGGTTAGTGAACTAATATTTTTTGAATGAGTAAATATAATGTCATCAGGATTTGTCTCTTAACTAGTTTTTATTAAAAAAGATGAAGATGAACTAATTAGGGGAACAAGATCGTTGCTTTTGAAATGTTTTATTTTTTTAGTTTCTTATTTATAGATGGGTAAACTAGAATGTGGTAATATCCTATGTGAAAATTTTTTTAAGCATTGTGATCCCTTGTGCTTGTGAGAAATCACGGTTCATAAATTGGGAGAACATAACCATTGTGGGGGAATTTAAATTTTATCACTAAATATAAAAAATATAGTGGTTGGTGGTAAGAATAGACGCCCATACTAACTTATTCCTTGATAATTTGGAAAGGACGGGTATTATTTGTGATAAGTAACATGTCGAAGAAAATTCAACTTGGATTTACTAATTATATTTGTCACTTTTCATGTCACGTCCTTTAATTTTATGTCTCCTTTAATATATATATATACTCTATTTAATTTACTTATACATTGATTGATTTTGTTTGGTTCTTATATGCTATTACAATGTCAAAGAAGTATACTTGGGAAGAAAATAATAAGAGGTCTGCTGAGTTTAAGGAAACATTGGAGGTGAAGGGCGATGGAAAGTGTTATTGCCCTGGCAATGATTGCAGGGGTTTGCGAATGAGAAGAATATTAAGAACAAGTGCTGAGAAACATTGTAAGGAGAAGGGGCATGCTGAAGCGAGGTTTGAATATCTTCCATTGGTAAGACATTATTCATTAGATAGTGTACTTCTTGTAATAGTACTGATAATGTATTCACAAAATGTTTTATCATTTAAAATTTATGTGTTGTAAATTATACACTAATTTTATTTCATTGTTTTTAATTATAAATTCAATTCCCCCCTAAATGTCGACTGCCAGAACACTATTTTCCACATAATTATAGTAGACACACTAATTTACAAGTTGATGAACATGGATATCATAATATTGAAGATGAATTTCTTAATGATCCTATGGACGAAGATGACGTTATTGATACAAATGACGAAGATGATATAAATATATTAATCCAAGACACATTTTATCCATTGGATGAGGACAACATCCATTATATTCATGATGTTCCTCTACTCAAGAAATACCAAGAACCTCTTTATGAAGGCTCAACAAAAAATATTGTATCTACTTTACTGTTGTTGGTGAACTTGAAATTTTTGAATGGTTTGTTAAACACTTGTTTCACATAGATCCTAAGGTATGTAATGCATTAATTGCATCTTAACATATTGAAAAGTTCATTATTTTCCTCTATTTTTAGTGTTAATTAATTCATAAATTAGGGATAAGAAATATTTCTGATTTATATTGTTTACATTTAATTTTTTTGTCAATGTTGCAGACTATTGGGTGAATTTCTATTACCACCATCAAATAATTTACCATGCACATGTCGAGAGGTATTCTTGCTTATGAAATAAATTGGAATGGACTATAAAGCTATTGATGCATGTACTAATGATCATATTATATATTATGGAAAATATGCATCAGGAAACAAATTCCCACAATGTGAAATTAGTATATATCAAACTGATCAAGTAACAAAAAAGGTGTCTCACAAAGTTTATCATTATATTCCCAGAATTCTGCGTTTCCAATGACTATTTAGGTGGCAACGGATAACACAATTTATGGATTACCATGCAAAGAACAAAAGTGAAGATGGTGTTCTTCACATGCTTGTAGATGGTTTTGCATTGACGAACATCGAAGAAAAATGGCTAAATTTTAAAGATGACCATTTTAATGTTAGACTTTCATTGGAAGCTAATGGTTTCAATCCATTTGGAGAGCTTCATTCTACTTACTCGGTGTGGCCTGTTTTCGTCATAAACAATAACCTTCCTCCTTCAATGTCGATAAAGAGAGAGCACACAATGTTGGAAATGATTATTACAGGTGTCTTTTTGAAAGTAATTATATTATTTCATTTCTTTGTTTCATTGTTGCATGAAAACAACTTTTATATATTGGGAAATATAACTAAATAGCATCGTATATTGTTGAATAAAGTAGGTAAGTACCAAGTTAAAGATATGAATACATATATTGAGCCTCTTATCGATGAGCTATTGAAGTTATGGGCTGGAATCACTATGTATGAAATCTCTAGACCAATAGGGCATAAGCAATTCCAATTCCATGGAATAATTGCATGGACAATTCATGACGTTCCGAGGTTAACACATTTTTGTGGTATGTAAAATTATGTTACACTTTATATTAATATGTTTTTAAGGTAAATATCATGCATTTTATTTAAATTAATAATATTTTGATTCTTATAACATTAATACATATATTTTGCAGGTCTTCAAACAAATGGAAAATTTGCATGTCCAGTCTGTGGTCCTAGGATAAAATATCGTCGTTCAAGAAGTATAAGAAAGGAGGTGTTTGATGAGTACAGGAACTTCCTCCCTAAGAACCATAGGTATCAAAATATTGAGAAAACAAAATTCAATGGTAAAGAAGAGAATGGGAATAAACCACGAAGAATGGCACCTCACCTATGGAAGTTGGAATATAATAGACATTGTCATAGTATGCAAATTGTATATCTAGCATATAAATATGTAATATTATGAATTCTATATTTTTATTGAATTTTCTCTACCATGGGTGCAATCATGAATTATTGTTAATGTGTTTTTGTTTATGTTTAATATTGATTGTCGTGAAGGCATGAATGGGCTTCCACGAGGAATGAAGAGTTATCCCATACAATTTAGTAGGTTTCCTTACTAAAGAGAACCTACAAATAGATCATTTGTTATATACAAAACATATCGGGAAGAATGTAATAGAAATGATATGGAGAATCTTAGATGGAAAGACTAACAAAGATAAAATTGGAAAAATTTGTAGTGACATTGCAGAAGCCAATCACGCATTGCAAAGTGTAATTAATTCCAATTTCAGAGAGGAGTACTGAAATATAATTAGTCTTCCATGGTTATTGACAAAGAAAAAAATAAATGATATAAAAGAGGTCATTCAAAAAATAAGGTTTCCTACTAGGTTTTCATCGAACATACAAAATATCTTAACGGAAAATGGTGATTTTGGTGGTGTTAAAACTCATGACTAGCATACATTCATTAAGGTAATTATTTACCTATATAATTTCCATTTAGTACATATTTTTATTAATTGTAGTCTCTTATTTGGAATTTAACTAAATAATGATCATTTTCTTTTTGTTACAGTACATTCTACCTCTATCTCTCCCAGATAGCTTTGACGACAACCTAAAACAAGTTATATATGATCTTGGTAAATAAATGAGGTAAGTAACAATTTATATGCATGGAAATTTTTGTTCACTTTGTTGCATTTCTTATTGACATATTGAGTTTTACATATTGGAACTTTATTATATATTCCTCAATCTTGTTGATCACTGTTATTTTCTTGCATCGTTTGTAGGTGGATTTCATCTAAAGAAATTAATAAAGAAGATATTAGGTATTGGAAGAGAGATATTCGTCGTCTAATGTGTGAAATGAAGAAGTATTTACGTCCTATATTTTTTAATGCACAAGAACACTATCTCATACACCAAGTTGAGTATATTGAATTGTGTGGACCTATACACACAAGATCAATGTGGATGGTGGAAAGGAATTTGAATTCATTGAAGGATTTTGTTAGACAAAGAAAATGTTTTGGTGGTTCTATTGTGTAGGAATATATGGTATATCAATCCATGGTGTACATTAGTTAGTATCTTCCAAATTTAGTAAAAAATATCAATCTTCCTCGCATTTGGCATGTCAACTCCATCAACAAATTTGAAGGGGAGGTCCTGTTGGGTAAAGGTAGAACAAAGAAAGTGAAAGGTAATTAGATGGTTTATATTTAATTTATTATACAATTAATTTTTAAATTTCATATATTTCTTACTCATGTAATTTTTATTATTCCATCAGTATTGTAAGGTAAACTTAATTTCGTTTAATGATAGCTAATTTACAATTCTTAATTGTTATTTTCTGTATAGTTGGTCGCGTGTGGGATGAAGTACATTTATACATTACAAAAAATATTGATTGGATGGAGGAATGGATAGAACAATGTATAAAATTCTATGGTACCCTATCATGGGAAGGGGTGAGTAAATTGATTAAAACAGTGCATCGTCATCGAGAAGAATATCCCAATGAACTTACACAAAGGGAAATTGATTTAGCATGTGGTTTAAAAGATAAAAAGGAAAGTATATTTTATACCTTGATCATTTTTTTCGTTGTTTCCCATTATATAAATGTATTTCTTTTGTTTATTTCTTCTTATATATTTATTTACTGAGACATACATGATGTAGTTGATACACCACAATGCTATATGGTACAATGGTCATAAATTTAGCATCAAAAAGATGGATGGAAAGAAGCAAACATTTGATTGTGGGATAACTACAGTTTTTGAAGTCATTAATGTTTCCTCTAGAAGTGACAAGCATCCAAAAGTATCTGAAAAATAGGTACTATGGTCATTTGGAAGATATAATTGAGGTTGAATTTAGTTCATTTAAAATAGTTCTGTTTGAGGTCAAATGGTACAGTCTACAAATGAATGAACGCTATCCTGAAAGAATTGTTATTGAGCATGCCAATGGATTTACCATGGTTAATACAAGAGCACTTGAACTGGGTATAGAGCCTTATGTTTTTCCAAGTCAATGTGAGCAGGTATTTTACTCAGAGGTGCCAGGTAAAGTAGGTTGGTCATACATTGTTAGATGTGATCCAAGAGGAATACCAGTCAAGTATAATCCAATCAAGGAAGAAGACAATGTCGAAGAAGAAGGTGATGCAACTCAGGAGCAGTTGGCAGCTACTGATGTGTCAGATGAAGAATATGATCAAGAATTTTATCATACAAATGACGTAGTAGATTATTTTGAACTCAGCGATGGTATTGATGATGAATACATAACCGAAAATGACTTTGATGATGATGTTGATATGAGAGATCCTTTCAATGATAGCAATTCTGGAATAGATGATGATACAAATGAAGAAGTTTATGATGATGATATTGATGATGAATAATATAAGAAATCATTATCATCATGTTCATACTCATTAGAATATTAACAACCATCATCATCATGTCATCCTCATTAGAATATTCACAACCATCATCATATTCATATTTATTATCATCAATGATATAATCATCATCATCATCATCATCATCATCATCACCATCATCATCTTCATATTTAAGATCATCAATGGTATCATCATCATCATCATCTTCATCATCATCATCATCATCATTGTCATCATTATCATCTTCATCATCGTCATCATCGACATCCTAATCAAACTCATCGTCATCCTTAGCCTCATCATCTTCAATGTTATAATCATCATCATCATCAATGTTATCACCACCACCACCATCATCATCATGTTCATCTCCATAATCATCATCATGTTCATACTCATTATAATAATCGCAACAATCATCATCTTCATCTTTATGATCATCAATGGCATCATCATCATCATCGCCACCACCACCACCACCACCATTATCATCTTCATCATCGTCATCATTAATTCCCTAATCAAACTCATCCTCATCCTCAGCCTCATCATCGCCAATGTTATAATCATCATCATCGTCATGTTCATCTCCAAGTCATCATCATGTTCATACTCATTAGAATAATTGAAACCATCATTATATTCATCTTTATGATCATTAATGGTATCATAATAATAGTCATCATCATCATCATATTCATATTTAAGATCATCAATGGTATCATCATCATCATGATCATCACCATCATCATCATCATCTTCATCATCGTCATCACCGACGTCCTAATCAACCTCAACCTCATCATCGTCAATGTTATAATCATCATCGTCATCAATGTCATTACCATCATCATCATCATCATGTTCATCTCCATAATAATCATCATGTTCATACTCATTAGAATAATTGCAACCATCATCATCTTCATCTTTATGATCATCAATGGTATCATAACCATCATCATCATCATCATCATCACAACATATTCATCTTTAATATCATCAATGGTATCATCATCATCACCATCACCATCATCTTCATCATTGACATCCTAGTCAACCTCATCCTCATCCTCATCATCGCCAATGTTATAATCATCATCATCATCAATGTTATCATGATCATCATGTTCATACTCATTAGAATAATCACAACCATCATCATCTTCATCTTTATGATCATCAATGGTATCATAATCATCATCACCATCGTCATCTTCATCTTTAATACCATCAATGGTATCATCATCATCATCATCATCATCATCACCATAATCATCATCATCTTCATCATCGTCATCATCATCACCATCATTACCATCACATCTTCATATTTAAGATCATCATTGGTATCATCGTCATCATCAGTGGTTTATATGTTAGAAGACATTTTAAAAATAATAATAAGACAAGAATAATTTCGTGTTCAATTTCCTATTGATCAAGGTTGTAATTAATTGAATTTTACACATTTTCAGGATTTAAATATTTGTAAGAAATAAATTGTATTATATAATGAATTCCATCTAACCTTATGTCTTACCTATGCTTGTCTCAAGTCATCTTGATAGTGGACTTTATTAAGGATCCTCTCTTTTTCAAACTTCGAAATGGTCACCATATTACACTCATATGACAAGTTTTTTTCAAGAAAGGGTATATTGACGATGATGTTCTCTATGATGATGATGATGACCATAAGGAAAATGATCACCGAATGTCCTGCTGACTATGGAGACAATGATAATTTCGTTATCATCATCATCATCATCCTCATCACTAACAATGATGATGATGTCTATGGTGTTGTTTATGATGTTGATGACCACGACAACAATGGCAATGGTGTTGTTTATGAAAAAAAAATTAAAAAACAACAAAATTTTATACAAAATAATAAATATAAAATAATACATATAAATAATAAAAAATAAATAATAAATAAAAAAAATTAATAAAACAACAAACAAATAAAACTATCTATCTTAACTTCCCCCTGTTGTGACCTACAAATTTTACATATTCCACTTACCTCACCCACGAATTATGCCTGAGGTCACAGAGTAGTTTCTAAGGTTACAGAGGGGGTTTTTCAGTTACCTCAGCCACGAACTAGGCCCGAGGTCACAGAGGAGGGTTTTCACTTACCTTAACCACGAACTAGGCCCAAGGTCGCAAGGGAGGTTTCTCACTTACTTCACCCACAAACTAGGCCCAAGGTCACAGAGGAGGTTCAAAGGTTATTGAGGAGGTTTCAAGGTTGCAGAGGAGGAATTTCTTGTTCATTTAGCAAACCCCTTCCTTGACCCAACCAGAAAACTAGGTTATGAACGTGGTGAAACCCTTAAGCTACACCGGGAACAAACCAATTTCTTATTTGAAACAATTTTTTTAGTCTGGGTTCGTCCTACATGCCTCTTTTTATTGGGTGGGCATCAGGATTCAACTCAATTTTAATGGTATCCTAGCTTTGGGGGTTTTCTATCTTCAAGGATTTCCACCCGCTTCATCTCCATAATATTATGCAGAGGGACATTGGCATATTGAGATAGAGACCCATAAGAAAAGGTGAAGGTCGGTAATGCATCAGGAAAATCCTATGCTAAGGTAGCTTCCAGTGTATTATTTTCCCACAGATATGTCTTTGGTAAGTCATCTCTTACTCATACTCCCCTAGTTACTCATACTCTTTATACAAAATTTGATTTGTTTGTAACAATTTAACATATTTTTTATTTGCTGCCAAAATCTGAGTTGTTTCTTTTCTTGGATGGTTTCTCCCTCAAGAAAAGGTGTCATTTCATATACAGGATTAAGAAAACTTGTTGATAAAGACCTAAAAATGCCTAGATTTTTCCTGCTTGTGCCCATAATTACTTATAATTATTCCCTCCTTGGATATAAACCTCGTTGTTGCAAATGCACCAAGAATGATTCTTATTTACCACAATGAGGTCCATTGTCCTTTAATCATGATTGGAAAGTTCATGGACTAGCCTGGGTCTATTCTTTTATTGTTGTTCAATTCTTCCTTGCACTCATAATTCATATTATAGTTGACATATGGTAGAACCATGCTTGAGACTTTCCTATATTTACCCAAAACCCAGGAATCAACCCAAAAGTCTTCATGAAAACCTAAGAAAACCCCCATGCAAATAGGGGGTTAAGAGGCCTGACACCCTCTATCCTTTCTGATGTATGCATCCTTATCAAGCATTGAGAAATAAGTCAACTATATTTGGTTCCCATCTATTTATTACACATGGGACCCACACCCTACTTCTTACCCTCGGGCCAAAAATCCAGCTTGTGAGCTCAAATTGTCAACCAATGGTGGGCCTACATGCAATATATTACCAATTGTCTTAAATACTTAGAAGGAAATTTTTGGAGCATAAATAAAATACCAATTGTTAGGTTTTCCCTCACAAAAACTAAAGGGAGAACAAACATCAGAATATAAGCTAAGTAGTGAATAATAGCTTCAACCTATATAAATCCATGGAGGTATGATATTCACTAATAAGTAATACATATCAATCCCAATTCCAAAATATTTCTATTCACAATTCTTCCACCATCTCATGAAGTTTGTTCTTTTGCTTGTTTTTAATATTGACTACATTTGAAATGACATTGAGGATCTCAGCTTCTCGTTTTGGAGGCACATGGTTGGCAGCTCATCAAATTACATAGCCTTCTGAAATTCCTTGGTGATTGAAGGATTTGTATCCACATGGAAAATAAGCAAGGTGCTGAAAATGAGAAGTATGGAGGGAATTGTGACAAGTTTATATTTTAGGACTCTTCTAATATTTTTAAGGTGCAATTTAAGTTTGGATAATTGATTAACTCCCCCATATTTAACTGTAAACTTGCTTCTTGGAGAAATTAGTAATTTACATTGTTGATAATAGAAATCCAATAGTTCTCACTTGCTTCTTTTAAAATGTCTAATAGTATTAGTTGAGTTAGTAGTCTAAAGTAATAGTATCAAGGGAGCATATACAATGGAAAAATTCCTCTAGGGAAGTTTATTTAGAAAATACCAAAAGAAAAATTGGCAATTACATGGAACATGGAAACTAATATAACTACTGCACAACTATGAAAACTCCGGCTTTCTCATGGAACATGGAAATTAATACTACTCCACAATTATGGAAGATATTGTGCCTCCATTACCTGGGATATGCACTTTTACCTATGAAAGGATATTGGGTGTGATGCCCTAAACTTCCAAAGATGAGTAGGGATTTCCACCTAGGATAGGTGGTTGATCTACTTTATTTATTGGTTGATTTATTGATTGAGATGTGATTCAGGATTTGTAAGTATCGCTAATCTTATCTTAGAGAGTGTGGAAGGTTAAAAGGAAATTCAAACTTGACATCGTGAAATCATAGACCATGTTACCCTCTATTTCATGGGCGATCACTTTGATATTTTATAGGTTGACCTAGGAAAGAAGCAACATATCAATGCTTATAAACCACCATTCTGTGGATATGAAATCCTTAAAATATCAACATAAAAGTGTCCCTGAGAAATGTAGCAACTGTAAAAACACCTAAATTATAAGTATTGGTGTACTTTAGGCCTAAATAAATAGTAAAATATCCTCATATGCAGTTCTGATCAAATTTTGAAGTCAAATTCAGACCTATTCTTACACAATGGACTACCTAGTCAGTTCGCTTGTAGTATTTAAGGCTCAAAATAGAAAGAATACTTGAGGAAAAGTCAAAGTATGAGTAGCATTAGTGAATATTTTTGATCCTTTGTAGTTAATACAAAAGACTTATGTTCATTGAAAAACAAAATTTGTGCACAGCGGGTTTGATACACCTCATTCATGATAGTGATTTCATGAACCAGGCAGTAGTAAGAGGCACTTCTGGTCAATTTGGGAAGACCTAGGGGTGAAAGAATGGTGATTATATTGTATATATAGTCTTGGAAAAGATTGTGGGATTTCATGTGGAAACCATTGAGGTAAATTTAACTGTAGGTGGGGACGACAAAGGGTTGAAGCTTTATTATCCATAATACTTGAACACTACTCTTGTCCATTCATCAATTTCCTACATAGATGGAGATGCAGGATTCTTATGATATGGGGGTTATACAATTGAGGAATCAGTTGAAAAGAGTATTTACCTTGATAATGGAAGCGAGGCCGCATGTATTGCCATCCAAAAACCTTTCTTATTCAGATAATTTTCTATATATGTTGGACTCACTGGATGACATATCATATAAACATAATCCTCGACTAGTAAGAACCCTTGATGCACTTTTCATCTTTCGTGCAGAGCATGAAATGAACTATTCAACAGCTACCACATGACACCTTTCTTCCAGTGGTTTTGATGTCTATATTTCTCTTACTAGGGAAATTGAGGAAAGTAATGCATGACATGGTCCTTTACATTGAGGGGAAAATGTGTATGTTCTTAGAACACTTAATGAAATTGGCATAGTTGATCACATTTCAGATTTCATTGAGAGTGTTAAAGGACAGGGAGATAAAAATGACTGGTTTTGGTCATTAAGTATACAATCACGATTATGATCTCCATGCCAAGGCCATTCCCAATTCAGTAGAAAAAGTGGTCTCTATTGTTGGACTTGGATGCAATCCTTTTATTGAGATGGTTGTGGCGTTATAGAGGGTTTCATTCTTAGATGAATAATTTATTAAGAAGCTCTACCCATATGTTGATTAAGTTATTCTGTCTTAATTTAGAGATTTTGGGCTCTTGGCCTTTGATCATCCTTTTACCATCAAATTGCATGCCTTATTATGAATTCTGAGCTATTTAAAATGAATATCAATATGCCTGGACCTTTTGGATGGATTGGTGGAAGTGTTTTAAAAACTGGTCAACTTGGACTTGGACTCGGACTCAACCAAGTTGACCAAGTTGACCCCCTTGGTTAATGAACTGGTTAATAACTGGCTCAAATGACTAGTTCGGTACTGAACTGACTGAGTCAAGGCCAATTCAGTACCAAAGCAGTCAAACTAGATGAGCCCACCATAACTCAATTGCGTTGATGTGGTTCCAAATGGGGCGTACATGTGGGAGGAAAATGACCATTTTTTTATAAAATTTTTTTACTAAAACCCTAAGACACTAACCCCCCCACCCTCTATTTCCTCACACCATGTTCATTGAGAATTTGTGAACATTTGGAGCAGAATTGCAGGCTGAACAATTGATGTTTTGGAGCTTGTCGGGTAGTCTTCTTGGACTATTTGTAGTGGATTTGGCATCTCATTGAGGAGGCTACAAACTAGCTTGTAGCTTGGATTAGTTTTCATCCATGTCATTGTAATTATGGGAATTGAGCTCTTTTGCAGGCTATTTTCACTATCTCATTCCAAAAGTAAACTGTCTAAGTATGTTAAAAGTATGAAGCGAGTTAAATATGACCCTGTTTTTGTCATAAATTTTTTGACAAGAGGTCTGAGAGTCTAGAATTTATCTTTTAGTTTTACATTTTATTGAAAAAATAAATTAAGAAAGGAACATTTTAATTTGTAATTTTTTTCAACAGTTCAACTTTGCATTTACCATGGCCCCAAGAGAGAAAGACCTTGCATACTTTGAGCATTTCTTGATATTTTTTGGTATGATCAAGGACTTTATTATCCCCTTTAGCAATAGAATAGAGATCATTTTAGAACTGGTACATTTCTGTAAGTCAAGCATTAATTATTGGTGGTTTTATGAGGAAGAACAATAGAAATGAGGGTTTAAAATTCAGTTTTGAGTATGAACAACAACAAAGGAAGCAATATTTTAAGCTCAAGTTGGCTTTTGATAAATTCTCAATGCAATTACTAACATAACTCAGCAAAATTAATTATGGGCACTTCTTATCCCTTAAATAGCCTCAATCTCTCTTTTGGGCATCTTTTAGGTTCATTTAAGACCCTAGATATCAATCCTGAGAATGCATGTGATACATTTCAACCCTCAAAAGGAAATTCTAGGCATATTTGAAGCTAAAGCCACCATAAAACAACAATCTAGGTGGTTTTAATCTGTAAGGAGTAAGTTTGACTGTAAAAAGGGCATGAAAATCAGCCGTATAAATAGCTTTAGGTGTTACACCATCCTATAGAAGCAACGTGGACCCCTACAATAGCACTAGATTTCATTTTATGGTAAGTATGGGTGTATCTTATCCCTTGAAACAAAAATCTAGGTGCATAAGTAGTGATCATGGAGGTTATCGATCAGTTCTAGGCAATTTTTGGAGGTTATAACAATGTTAAAATTGTTAAAACTAAGATCTAGGTGCAATATGAACATATTCCATAAGCAAGCCACTGTAAATAAACAATACTCTCGGTGTGTTAAAGTAACAAACAACTTCAGAAAGGACCAAATATGGTGACGCCTTGTGTAGTAGTAGCTTTAGAAGTATTAAATGACACCCTCCTAACTCACTAATACATAACAACATCTTTCCCCCAACATAACCTAGTGTTATGCCATCAAGATTTCTGAGCAATTCTTGAGGTAATGGACCTATTGGAATTGTTGTGCCATGAGGAAATAGAATCAACTACCAAACAACCCAATAAAAAAACCTACTTAACAAATGCTACTTGAACAAGGTTTTCTACATACTTAACAAACGCTACTTGACCAAGGTTTGCTACATACTTAACAAACACTACTTGACTTACTTGGCTCCTACTGAACACCTAGAAAAAATGGTAAGTCGTTTTTTTCATACTATACTCTACTCTAAATTGTAAGTGTTCCTTGACTCATAAATTTGTTAATGACTTGAATATTAATAGTGTTGCTAAGATGGTAATCCAACATAATTATCAAGTTGTTGTATGGGGTATCTAGATAATAAATGTATCCATTGGTCTATAAACATTGTGTTGGCGTATTGTAAATGCCGTGCAGGAATATTGTAAACACTGTGCAGGATTATTGTAAACACTATGATAATTGGAGATAATATCATGCTTACTATATTATTTTAGGGGGGGTACTCACAACATGCCTGCAGCTTCTGGTCAGGTAAACGTGATTTCCATATTAACACTAATGTTTTCTTCATTAATCGTGTTTATTAGACATGGTTCAATTTTTACTTTTCAATATGAAATTGTGTTGCTTCTTGTATTTTGGAAATATGGCCGTGGGAAATACCCAATGGTGTCCCATCAGGTAAATGTTAGCCTAATAGTACTTAAACATGATTAAAGAAAAAAATATATTAAATGCATGTTATTTTTTTCATGTGTATTTTTTTAATGATAAAAATAATTTAACTAATTTTATTGATTGCTATTTGTAGAGAACACCACATCATGATGATAAGGTGGTCATTGAGGGATATATATTTAAGTCAACTGACCCAATGGGAACTCTGAAGAAGGATTTGAAAATTTCCAATCAAGAACTTCTTGCACTGATAAAAATATCAGACCCATGACTGAAGAAATCAAAGTGAGAATTCCTAACTTGAGGAAAACAATAGTACAGTACAGGGTAAGTGGCATCAGTGAAATATTATACAAACTATTGCCAAGATATTCATTTATGTTACTTTAGTTCTCTATTTTTTATATGATCTAATCAATTAAAGTTTTCTTTTATGTAGGAATTTTTGGAGACAACACCTGTGCATCAAGTATAGTATGTAGATGTCAGTATTGGTAATAGAGATGGTTCAACACATTGTCAATCTACCATACCAATGAGGCTATTTGAATCCTAACCATCGATTCCCTTCAGATGATATGACCTCACCGAATGTTGGAGATCAAGAGGGCCCTTCACCCAATACTACTTCGTAGGAAGTTAGAGAGGAGAGTAGCATCCAATGTGAAAGTTGATATCATGGAGCAGTACGAGTGGTTGGCAAGGGATTATTACCTGTTACATTTTTGGCAGATAAGTACTATGTTCCAATCAAGATACCAAAGATTGCAGGTATTATTTAATTAATTTAGTGTTTTTTTCATGTAATTCAAAGCCACATACCTGAAATTATTTTTACTTAATGATCATATTCTTTTTGTAGGAAATACAGTTTTTTATAAGAACTTGCATGAGAAGGCTTTGGATATTTTTGGGCCCACCATTCTTACACGGTGGAATGCCCAAAATGAAAACTTGAAAGATGATTTGATGAACCACATGGTTAACTTGTTTGGTGATACCTTCAACAAAAAAGGTGTCATCGCAGTAGCTCGCTTAAATTTGAAACTTTGTCAGGGCAGATTATAGGGACAATTTGCAAATTAAAACTAAGTATGAGCGTCCTATGATGGTTCCAGAGAAAGAGTGGAAGGCGCTCATGGATGATGAAATGGAGAAGGCATTGAGAAAACAAGGAAAGTCTCGGCCAATTGGTTCAAGAAGGTATGTCACATATCATATTTTCAATGAAAAATGTTCAATATTTTTTTTACTTTTAAATATATTTAAGTTGCGACATCTAACATATTTGAAACCTTTCATAGGCACTCCAACACCTCTAAAGAGACAAAGGCAAGAGTAGAAAAACATGGGCAGCACAAACTGGTCTAGGTTGGATATCAAAAACTAAGAGAATGAATTGTAATAAATGAATGATCATTATTTGTAGCCAATTTTTTTGTAACTATAGCGAACAAATAATTTGTTTATCACTATAGAGAACAAATATTTTTTATGGTGTTATGAATTGTAGGGAAATGCTTTTCAAGAAGCATCCACTGAAGAAGACTTGAGGCTTGGCTTCAAGTATGGTTTTCAACATGTGTTGGAACGTCGAAAAATATTGGGGAAAACCCCAATTTCCCCATTGATGCACACAGAGATAAATAATACCATCTATGCATGTTCAATTTTCTCACATTACTTTGGACTTGAATTCTGTGTTATGTCAAATTTGAATATGTGAAAAATAAATTTCTTTTTTGGTTTTCAGGGTGAGAGAAACAAAAACATCAATTGTAACAGTACCGAACAGGTACCACATGATGGTGGGGAGCTGCCTCATGTTGGTAGCGAGCATCCTAGCCATGATTCAAGTATGGATGCTATAAAATAGAAGTATTTATTATGATTTCAAATATATAATTGATGACATGTAGCAATAAATTTTCTTCTTTGAATGGCAGAGCATGTACTTGCTCATGCTCAAATGAAAGAGGATCAAATGGTAGAACCAATGAACACTCAAACTGTCTCAGCTAGTCAGCTAACAAGTAAACATCATTGTAATGGTCTTGAAAATAATGATGCCCCTCAACAGGGACCTCCATGCCCTACTATTCGATGTACGTCAAGTATGGTATGGGAGAGCATCCCCACACAATCACCAGAAAGAGAGGCACAACAATTTCAACGTTAAATGACAACGATTAGATGTCTCCATCTTGGAATTTATGAAAAAAAACCAAACTCAAAAAATGTAGTTGTATACGTTTAAGATTTGTATTTCTATTATTCAATGCATAAATGATTTTTGATAATGTGTGACATCATCCGAGGACTATGGTTATCCTCAAGGGGTTCGATAACCCTTCCTGAGTTAACCTGAGGAAAATGAGATGACCACATGAGCTTCCTTATCTAGTGATGATGATTATGAGCTTCCACTCTTTGCATGAGACACATGTCACGTATGGACACATGATATCTGGGCAGGAAACCTACCCTCACATTGACTTGATGTGCATGACCATAGTATGATGTCATTTTTCATATTTATGTTATGTTGACTTGCATGTTTACTTGTATGTGGTGTTTATCCTTGAGGTGACTCGTGATTGACCCTTGCATGGTAACATTAAGCTATAGAACCCTTAAATGTTGACGTCCAACTTGTTTATGATTAGTGTGATCCCTTAGGGGGGTTGTCCACCCTTGCGTTGACCTTAATATCCCTCCCTAGGTGCCATCAACTATAGCGCTACCATATGTGACTTTTTTGGATCACTTTGCTATCCTTTGTTATTGATAGTTGGTCGTACTGTTGTGTTGATACTATTTTTTATTTGTGAGGGTTAGATGATCTATTCTAGGATCTTTTCTGGTTCTGGGTTCTCTCCTTTTACAGGTATGTTTGTCTAATTCAGTAGCATGCAATTAACCTAACACTAATATGTTGAAGTTTGTTTAGAAGCATTTTTTCTGAGAATAAGGGATCTATTCCCTAACATCTTGTTTTGATTTATCTTATGTTAAGTTTATAATTGGGTCAGATCTGATATATCATGCTAGTATTATATATTGTTGTCTTTCATTATCAAGTTAGATATGATATATATTGCAACTGTTATTACTATGATTGTTTTAAGTACTTTAATGGTTATTGTAACTCATTGTTTCTGGGACATGCTAGACATGAAGGATATTGAGGTATGGTTTTTCTATGATGGACATGCTTGTATCATTGTTTCAGCTTGATTTTGAATATTTGAGAAAAATAGTTATAAAATACAAATGAGCTGAATCTACCTGAGAGTTTGTAGTTTTTCTCAAAATGAGTTGAAATGTGCATTAGTACATTTTTATGGATCTTGTGTCTTTAGAGTGGAGCTTGTGTATCCCAGTGCATTGAACGTAGTTAGTTTTTTTTCCTTTGTTAATTTGTTGTTATTTCCTATCAATTGATTGAGTTTTGAATGCTTTGTGCTTGTGTAGGATCTAACAAGATTCTTTGACTTGTTAGTCATTACTTGTTATTGCTCAATTTCAGAGGGTTTGGAGTTTTTGATGAATGTTTTTTTTTCTCAGAAATTGTTTGGGGTTTGGGATGAGTGAGAGAGCATCCCTTGTCACACTTATTCCCTCAACTTGGGGGTGGTTTTGTAAAGTGTGAGCCTATGAATGGGTGGAAAACCTGTAGAGGAGAAACATTCTACAAATTTTATCCCCAATTAAGTATTTGCTCCTATGATGTTTATGCAGATGCACCCTTATTTCCCTATTCCTCTTTATTTCCACAACACATCATCCAAGTTGTTTTTGGTGTACATCTTGTTAATACCTATATTTCATGGGTGTCCACCAAGCAATTCTGAAGCTTTCTGGGCATAAAATAAATGTGTAGCATCATTTTAGGCATTATTTCTGAAATCTCAATAGCCCAATGTGTGTGAAATAGAAGCAACAAGCATGATCCATCAAGTCTGGGAAAACATGGGTGTGAAAGAAACCTCAATTCTCCATGATTGTGTATCTAATTTGCAATGAAGAGTTTCATTTTTAAATATGGGTTAATTAGAGTTTCAAGGAGGACACCAGTTTCGAGGACGACATTTATTCTTTAATACTCATTGACTACCAACATCATTGCAAGATCCTATAGGTATGCCTAGATTTGAAGTATAATATTTGCTGTGAATTCTAGGGTAAACATTAGAGGAAATTTCAACTCAAAATGGGCCTCCTAAAATGAACTAATAAAATAATAGGTTAAATAATAAAATAATATTTATTAATTTTGGAGGAAGAAAAGAAAAAAACTACTTTTTTGTTTGTATTTTTGACATATCTCCCCGTGTTTTTACTCAAATTTCGATCGGGAGAGCTCGTTGGATGCGGAATTAAATTTCACATCCAACGAGTACCCACTCGGCATACTTTTGATGGACCTCGCTACCCCAAAAACAAGAAATACCTGAAAAAATGAAATGATGACATCATCATTTCGTTTTTTCAGGTATTTATTGTTTTGGGGGTAGCGGGGTCCGTCAAAAGTATGCCGAGTGGGTACTCGTTGGATGCGGAATTTAATTCTACATCCAACGAGCTCTCCCGATCGAAATTTGAGTAAAAACACGGGGAGATATGACAAAAATACAAACAAAAAAGTAGTTTTTTTTATGATACCTATCCCCAAATTTATATTAAAAAGTGTTTAAGACCTATACGGTATTTCAAATTTAAAGCAATTTCATTAGCTAACACATGATGACATGGAATTTGAATAAAAGTTAAAAGGCCCATTTTGAGTTGAAATTTCCTCTAATGATAGCTAGTTTCGAACAACTCACCAACTTCCATATGTTACCCACCAACATTGAATTTTGATACTTGTGTGGATCCTACATGGACACTTATATAGAACTAAATGGAAGGTCTACACTATGCACACTTGCTAAAGACTAGAGTCTCTCTTCTCTAGTAGTGCACCCTCTTTGAAATGTGGCCTCTCTCACCATTAACTAGTCTCAAACAACTCACCAACCTACTAGTATTTGGCACCACTGGTGAAAATTCTAGATGCAACATGTTCCTTATTACTTGAGTGCATGTGAACAACTTGTGGAAGAAATATACATTTGTGAGATATTACTTTTCATCGATTATGAATATATATGTGAGACAAATTAAATAGCTTGACATGAATAGACCATCAAGGTTTGAGGGAGAGAAATTGGCCTACATATTGATAGGGGGAGTAATATGGTTAGATAAATAAAAGAAAATAAAGTGAAACAGTATGGTGATGTTGTCATAGATGCGTGCTTACCTTTTATGAATTTACTAGATGACTGTTGATACATTCATTTTTCGGGCATTTCCTTAGATGTCACGAGCATGCCCCGCACTAGAGAGTAAAAATGCCCCCCATCTAGTTAAAAATGCATATAGGGCAATAGAGAAAAAAAATGCCCACAGGGAAATAGAGTAAAAATTCCCATAGCCTGTAAAAATTCCTATAGATAGTTAAATATGCCCACATTTAAGTTTTAGAATACACTTACATCAATTCTCCAATTTGAATAAGTAGTTGATTTGGTAAAATGTTTGCAACCTGTTGAGAAATTCCCTGAAACCAGTTTGTAAATTCCTATTGGACTGATAAAATGCCCATGCTACCTTATAAAATTCCCACGAGCATAAAAAATATGCACGCATCTCTAGACAAATGCCTGCAGAAATGCACAAAAGGTTGAAAAATGCCCGAAGGCATTCATAGCAATAGATGAAGTAAAATGCAGGAATAAATTAGGTACAATATGTTTTCAGAAATCTACAGTTGTGATATATTACTTTTTCTGAAGATATATGTGAGAAAAATTAATGTCTTGAGATGATTGGACGAACAAGGTTTCAAGGGGAGCAGTATGGTTAGATAAAGAAAAGAAGATAAAGTGAAGTAGCATTGTGATGTTTTCATTGATGCATGCTTACCTTTTATGAATTTACTAGATGATTATTGATACATTCATTATGTGGGAATGTCCTTAGATGTCATGAGAATTTCAATGATATAGTTAAACACTTGACTGGTACAACTAAAGTAAAGTTGTTATGGGAATCCTGAGCTTATAAATATATTCTTCAACTATATTATAATACCACTCAGATGTAGATGAATTTCCGCAAGTCCTTTATTTGTTTCAATTGTATATTTTATCATGGCCTCATAAATTGCACTAAAAATGCTTGTATCTAGTTAAATATGCCGACATTTAAGTTGCAAAATAAATTTACATAAATTCTCCAAATGGGATAAGCAGTTGATTTGGAAAAAAAATTACAACATGTTGAGAAATTCCCGCAGCTAGTTTTAAAATGCCTGCTGGACTGATAAAATGCCTGCACTACCATATAAAATGGCCACAAGTGTCAAACAAATGCACGCAGGTCTAGAAAAATTCTCATAAAAATGCACAAGAAGTTTAATATGGCTAGATAAAGAAAAGGAAATAAAGTGAAGCAACATTGTGATGTTGTCATTGATGCATGCGTACCTTTTATGAATTTACTAGATGACTATTGATACATTCATTACGTGGGCATGTATTTACATGTCATGGGCATATAGTCTTCATGTGTGGGTGTTTGCATACTTATGCGGTAATGTCCTTACATGTCACGAGCATTTCAATGATCTGCTAATATTTCAATGATTTTCTTGCAGGCATATTTCCACTTCTATTTCATGCATTTTGGGGTTAGACGACCATTTTTCTATTACCCTATGGGCATGTTTAACTAGATGTCGACATTTTATCTTAGTATTTCATGCATAGTGACAATACTTACGGGAATTATGTACATTAAGTGAAGGCTTTAAATTTCTTCAAAATTTTTCACTAACTCATAGTTATAACTAGAAGCAAGTTTGATAAGGTAGCAATATGGTTAGATAAAGAAAAGGAAATAAAGTGAATAAACATTATGATGTTGTCAATGATGCATGCTTATGTTTTGTGAATTTACTAGATGATTGTTGATACATTCATTATGTGGGCATGCCCTTACACATCATGGGTATATAGTCTTCATGTGTGGGTGTTGACCTAACTTTCCTCACACACGCTTCCCAGGTTCAACAACAACACAAAACCAACAAAACACCCAAATAAATCAACCCGACGAAGCAAGCCCAGTCGAAAACACCTACGAGGAAGGCACAGTCTCACCTGATATATCTTAATATGTAACTTCCAGAACCATGTTTTTGCAGTCGGTCAGGGATTATAGTCCCTTTGTGCATGGCTAAGGAGCTTGACAGAGATAGAGGGTTGGAGGCTTTCACTACTTGACAGAGGCGCAACACTACACCACAACAAACGTACGACACAATATTGTCCTTGACAACTTAACAACTAGTGAAATAGTGCGACGCAACTAATTCCTTAATAGAAAATAACTGTGATGCAACTTATATTGTGAATTAATATTGTTTAAAAGTGAAATAATACACAATGCTCGACGATTCTTAGATATCTATTCATTCACTAGTTATTAGTATTGTGACATTCATTCAAATAATAACAATAAATAATGCAAGTTATTCAACATTAAACATTAACACAACATTAAATCATTCATTAACATAGTAAATAACGTGGAAACCCATATGGGAAAAACAACCAAGGTGCTCTTCATCTGGCATGAGAAATATAGGTAGCACCTTGAAATTTGTGACTTACAGACTATTTTAAGATATGTATTTTTATCTCACACTCTTATTGCTCACATTATCTCTATTTATTATTCTATTTACTCTGACTGATCCTCACATAGCTTGGATTGTCTCTTCTACTCTACTGTCTGTGCACATAGCTATAGATTTACTCCTATACAACGGTCTGTGCACTCAGTTGCAAATCTTCGGCTCAATATCCTACCACTATCAGAATCCTCTATGATATGAACTTAGTATCAACCAATACTAACTGACTGAAATTAACTCTTGAAGCTAACCCTTATACAGAGTGGGTTCCTCCTATTTATAGTGTTTACAAGATCGTGCAGGATTGATTGAGTACAATTTAGTTATTACAGACATAAGTAGCTAAAAAATATATTATATTACATTGATGATGGCCCATACCTATCTGTAAAGTCTTGCATTGCATTAAGCATGGCCATAACTAGCCGCAAAAATATCCTTTAATCTTTCGTCAACTCTGACTTTTGTCATCCTTCTTGACCTGCACCTGTCCAGCCTTAACTCTTCTTCCTGCCTCTTTATGTATGCTTTATCCTTCATCGCGTCTATCTATGTCGCAACTTTCTCTCTTCTATGCTTTCTTTCCCTCCTTTACCTGCTTCTCTTTTGTTGCGTTCCTTCTTTTCTTTTGTCATGCTTGTGCTTCAGATTCTTCCTTGTGCACTTTTCTTGGCCCAACAGGCCCCCAATACTCACATGTGGCTCGTCCTGAGCCAGTAAGAAAAAATGATATCTCTACAAAATTCAAGTTTCTACAAAACTCATGTCTCTAGTGCAGGTTGCGCCATGGGACCAACCTTGTCATGAAACTCCTTCAAATTTTGTTGCATTTGGGAAACTTCTTCCATTACTTCCTCCACCTACTTGGCCAATTGTTCCACACAGTTGAAACTAATATGTTTTGACGGTGCTTCTTCAAGTGACTGAGTAATCACTTGGAGTTTTTGTTGTATAGGCTAAATAATCCCTATAACTCATTTTTCTTTTGATTGGTGCACTGTCACCTCATCATTCTAGCTCTCCTCCTTGTCATGTAGAGTCTTTGCATCCTACTGCAGCTGCTTCAACTTGAATATATTTGTAACTTTCTCTTTAAGCGAAATATTCTTCATGTCTAACTTTACGACGATGATCTTTAAATCAATTTGTTGTGCATATTCTTAATCTTTTCTACTGCTTCATCATCCAAAATCAATTCCCATGTCACAAAAATGGATTCAACTGCCTCAGGGAATATTTGTTCTCCTTTCCTTATCCTCGCAACATCCTCCAATGTTGTTTTCCTATGCTCGTCAAGAACCTTAGAAGGTGTGCTTGGTTGTTTCTGCACTTTTAGCTCCTCGACCTGTGTTATGAGATCCAATGTAATCCTTAACAGCCTACCAACCTTTGTGACTACATCTTCATCTTCATGTCCTTCTTCAATGGGGAACTCTGCATCTACCCTTTTGATGGCTTAAGCTAGTGTAAGCCGGATTTGTTTGTGCACCTTGATCTTTTGGTCCTTTTCCCTAATTAGGACCTTGTGCTCTTTCATCTTCCTTGTCCATTGTGTGGCTTGGTAATCTAGCACAATTTCATGGAAACAAAGCTCTGTTGTTGTCGCATGCTGAATGACTTATACTTATGCCAATGCTAGCTTTAAGAAGTCTAGAAAAAATGTCCCTATGGCCTGGATAACATCATCATTCTTCAATGTTCTTGACTCCAATGATTTCTCCTGTAAGTTGCGCTTGAGGGGTGGCAATAATAATGGTTTGGCTAATATATCCCTAGGATAAACGCCATATGTCTCATCCTCAACAGTAGTTTTTACTTCATTGATGGCCTCTGTGAGCTTATTGAGGTGCTTAGCAACTTTGCTAGCCAATTGCATCAGCTCTACATTGATACCCTCAAGGCTATTCTTTTCTACTTTTGTGACAGTGTCAACAAGAAAGCCAATGGCCTCCTTGTCTAAGATTTTTGTATTATTTGTTTTATCATATTTTCGCTTCTTGCGCACACTCCTGTTCCTTTTCTCACCATTGGTTTCGCACATCATCATTGTTTTACTCACTGTCATCATTGTCATCGTCTTCCTCCTATGACTTGTCTCTTTTACTGCTGCCCCCATCATTATGTGGGTCATGATCTTGGCCATTTACTTGGCCCTTGCCTTGGCCATTTCGTCCCGGGTCCATCTATTCATCAACCTATCCATGCCATTCCTCAGGACAATCTTGGATGACTTTGTCCACATCCACATCAGTAATCATAAAACCCATCAGGTGCACTTGCTTGGCAAGGTCCTATCGGGGCTCAAGAATAATGTTATGGACATCGACTTGGAAGTTTATGAATGATGAGTACTTCTGCACTGTCATTTCCCTTAATATGTGTTTTTTATTTATTACATTGTACAACACCTTTCCATGAAAAAAGAAGTCAATGTTATTTTCCTTTTGTCGAATCCTGTCATCCTTGTCCTCCCAAACATCTTGGTACTTTGCACTAAGGCAAAGTAGTGGGACATCTAGTGGCTGGTATTCAGGTGGGTTCGACCACAGAATGAAGGAAATTATGATGAGAAACTACGAGTAGTGGAATTTGGCCTTATTGTCCTCATGCACTTTCTCTACATCCTCTATGAGCTCATTCAACAAGTGTTATGACCTGTTAAAGGTTATGCCCGCTGCATACTTCCTTGCAAGCTCTACTGTTCTAGTGGTGCACTCAATGGGATGCATATTGCACAGTAGCTTGGAAGATAGGATGTTTCTCCATGAACCTCACCATGTTGTCATCTATAGGGTAAATTAGGAATCCCATACCTGCACGCTGGAGGTCATATTTATGCTTCATCCTCTTCATATTTCCGTTTGCGTGTAGATATGGTGTAGGGTCATCTCCTTCCTTCGCTAGACCCATTATCGACGAGATGAGATTGACATCGACAGGATAGGGTCGATCGAGCCATAAATATCTTCCATGAAAACATACAAGGAGTTGTCACACATATATACTTACTTACATGCTCCAGCCAAAGTGTGACAAGAGCAACGAGATTAACAAATACGCGTTGTCTACACCACTGGCCCACTCCAATTGATCTACAAGTTGGGGCTCAGGAGGCATGGCTGGAAGCATGACCATGTAATTTTTCCTTTCCAAGCCCATCTACTTGCACGCATTAGTATCCTCAAACTACATCTTGTCCAGCTTCAGCAGTTTATCCCTCAGCAGGGGCACACTAGCAGGGATTCAGGGTGTTGCTAACAAGGAGTGTGATTTCATTGGAAGCTTCACTTATGGTGCCTCTTCTCTCCTTGGCCTAATGTATTGTTTTAATAGTTTCTTCTCTTCAATGGCAGGACCCGCGTCTTTGTGTGGTGGCGACTCTAGTGCACCCTCCTCAGATATGTCCTCAGCAGTAATATCCACAGCGGCCTTAGCCTTGCGTTTCTTTGATATATTTGGCCGTGATGATTCTGGAACCTCTCTCAATGAAACTAATGGTTGTGGACTTGCAAATATGGCATTCACTAGTGTATCTTGAATGGGGGTTGGCACAGGGACTGAACCAGAGGTTGGAATAGGGACTGAACCGATCGTAAGAACCGTTTGTTGTCTTGGTTGTGCCATTGTTTCTGGTTCTTGTTGTTGTACGTTCGGTGATGTAATATCTTCAAGAATTGGGCATGGTGAAGCGATGGTAACTTCTGATTACTCACTGGTGCTAGAAATATGAATAAACATTAGCTTCGACTCTCTCACTCATAGTTCTGGTTCGCTCTTCTTCAGTATGTGCAAGTAAACTAAACCTTGATGATGAAACCTCATATTTATAGGGATGCAAACGTCCTTCATGGAATTATTCGGTGGCTGATTGATGTCTTGTCGGTCACATGGGTTTCTCATTCGATGCACTCCACATCAATTCACCTACTAGAGTCTTGAGTTGTACTTTTCAGGACAGTTATGGCGAAGACGACTGATGGGACCCAAAAGTACGTCGTCATTCTCCTCAGACTCGTCGAATTAATGTTGCTTCTCTATCATAACCACCAATATATTTTAGGCTATTCAAGAATTAATGATGGCCATTTATCATTCTCACTCTTTATTGTGTTGTCTACTTCTGTCGCAGATGTACGACAGAATAGTTTCCTTCCCCTTTTTCTCTTCTAATTTTTTTTCCCCAACGCGACCTTACCCAGACATGTCGTAGCCATCATAGTAAGGTTTCAGGTGAATTCCATTTACCATTCCTACAATGTATGTTCCATCCAGCTTCTGCAATTATACTGCGCCTACATCGGTGATATGCGCGATCACATATAGCCCTAACCAATACATCTTCAATTTACCTGGATGCTTAAGTAATTTGTTGTAATACAAAAACACAAGTCCTCTAACTGTGAAAGGATTAGTCCAGATATGGTGATCATGCCATGATTTCTACCTTTGCTTCTATATGTTTTTATGGAACCCTTTAATGAAGTGTTCCTCCTACATATAAATGAGCTACAACAAATTTTGCTTGATAGTATCTCCATTGGTCATTTTCATCAGTGCAACAATCCTTAGGCTTGGAACAATGCACTCCATTAGCACAAAAGCTTCTTGTCCATACACTAGTTTGAACGAAGTGTCCCTGTCAATCACTTGCAAGTGGTACGGTATGGCCATAGCACAACTGAAACTTTCTGATCCCAATCATCTCAACGTACATTGCACACTTTGGTTAATGCATTCTCCAAAATATTGTTGAAGGCTTCAACTATCCCATTCGCCTGAGGATGATAGGGTGTCATCTTCTTATCCTGAATCTGGAACTCTGCAGTAAGCTTAGCAATCATTTTGTTCGCAAAATGTGTACCTTGGTCACTGAGTAGAATTTTTAGATAGCCAAATCTGGTCACCACATTTTCAAATAAAAACTTTGTTGTAGTCGCAGCGGTGCAATATTTAACAGGAGCAGCTTTAGCTCATCTTGTTAAATAGTCTGTCACAATAAAAATTTATCCTGCACCAGTCCTCTTCCCTAGTGGACTGATCGGTATGGAAAAATAAATGGCCCATTTTTCAAATGCTTGAAGGGTTATCTACGGTGCAAGCGGCATCTTGTCGTGTCTCAACGGTTTTCCAGTCCTCTGGTAGATATCATAGCTTTGACAGAAGCTCTTGGTATCCATATGTATGGTTGGACACCATAGTCTTACTTGCAATATCTTGTGCACAATTTCCTTTCTAGTGTAGTGTCTTCCTACGACAGCGACATGTGCTTCACTCATTACCCACTATCGTTCATAGTAAAAAATGCAGCGTCACAATATTTCATCCCCTCCCAGCTTGTATAGGTGTGCCAAAATCAATGTATAATCAGCAAATTTGAGGACCAAATGTTTCTTCTACGTAGTGGAGAATCCTTCAGGCGCATTTCCTATGCTTAGGAAGTGGATGACAACGTTAAACTCCTTGTTCTCATCATCCATCATACTGACTGCAAACAATTGCGCATCGAGCAAGTTATCCTCCAGACTGGTTGGTTCTCCACCACTTTCTATCCTCGACAGGTGATTAGGCCCAACATTCAGTTGACTGGGTTTAACAATGAGTTCAAAGTCAAATTCTTGAAACAGGCGGAGCCATCGCCAGATATCCCCCCCCCCCCACAACACTGGCTTGTTGACTAGGTATTTCAATGGCGAATGATCAGTGTACATTTTGAAATTTCCACCCAACAAGTAGTGTCGAAAATTTTGCAGCACATAGGCCATGGCGAGTCCTTCTCTTTGTATCCTTGTGTAATTTTTCTCTATCGTTGACAGTTTTCTGCTAGCAAAAGAAATAGGGTGGCCAAGCGCATTTTCACTTGGTTGCGTCAAGACTATGCCAAGCACTACATATGATGCGTCGACATGAACATGGAACTCCTTCTTCCAGTCCAAAAATACAAGTATTGGCGCAATGGCCATCTTGTTCTTTAATTTATCCAATCTTTCTTAACAAGGCTCCATCCACTAAAACTTTGCATATTTCTTCAACAACTTCTCCATAGGTGCAGTTATCTCTACATATGCTCTGATACATTTTCTATAATAGCCCATGTGTCCTAACACTTGTTATTTTTTTAAACATTAAGCTATCATTATTAGGATCTTTAACTAATAAAATAATAAACACAACAATCAAACACAAGAAACAATGAACACAGTGTTTTTCCTCGGGGAAACCATAAATGGAGAAAACCCTGCAACTTCCTCAGAGATAGAATCAGCACCAAAATTAAAAAACCAAAATAGTAAGATGATCTCCCAACAACAGCAACCTCTTTCTTCCTAGCCCTAGTGTCTTCTTCTTCCTCGGCTATGCGCTACAACTGAGTGTGAGTGAGTGTGTGATAAATAGAGAGGTTCACTCTCTATTTATACTAATTCCCAACTTGACTAAAAATAACTAGGGCTGACTTCACTAGGTGAGTCTAATAACCCTAGTGCCCTAGAACTGCGGGGACTTTAACCCTTGAACAATAGGAGGGTTACCCACAATGACTTGACATGACTTGTTTACATTATAGATCCTCTTGATCGAAACATTGGCACATTAAATGACTCAATTACATTACAGACACCTCCCAGAATAAACATCGGGGTACAAGACATAAGATATATACAGGTGAATACATTCTGAAGTTACAATTACATCAACACTCCCTCTTAACTAGGAAGGTATTCTTTCGACACAATTTTCAGCACTAGTCTTCTTCTCTATATCGAATGGATCATCTTGTCATCTTCATATTCAAGATGTCTTCATCTTCAAGGTGTCTTAATATTCAAGTCTTCTTCATATTCAAGTATTCTTCGTCTTCAAGTCATCATCGTCTTCAAGTCTTCTTCATATTCAAGTCACCTTCATCTTCAAGTCATTTTCTTCTTCAAGTATTCTTCATCATGGGATCTGGATCATCATGAACACTAGATCATCACTGCTGGATCATCACTGTATCATCATCAAATTTGGATCATCCCTTGATCTAGATCATCATCAAGTCTGGATCATCATCACATCTGGATCATCTCTTGATCTGGATCATCATCAAGTTTGGATCATCGTCATCATCGGTGCTATCTCTCGATTCTTCTTGTCACAGGAATTTCTACAGAGCCAACCCTTTTTCATGCTGGTTGTAGTCCTACCCTTTGTAAATTTGAGCACATAGATCTGTAGACAAATACACAACTCACAAAGTGGATCTCACAATTTACTCAGCAATTGAAGAATGAAACAGTGCAAAAATGGCTTGCAGCTGTGAATGCTTTCATTAATAAAAAAGTAATCTGATGATAACTACAATGAAGTAAAATGGATTTAATAGCCACAAGTAATTCGAATCCACATGAGGAAGTTCGAATTGATTAGACTCTACTTGACTGTAGGTAACCAAGACCTTATCTAAATCACTATCGGAGGACTCAGTAGTTAACTGACCTTGTCTAAACCATAACCGGAGTTCATCGGAGTTCTAAAACACAACTCAAGTGTTACATTCAGTGTTGAATAAGGTTAAATAACTATGGTAGGTGAGAAATGCACCCCACATGTGTGTAGTCAAGTAAACCTAGTGCTAACTAAATGTAGAGGACTAGAACTGAATGTAACTAACTCCTAACTTAGATTGACTAGTCATTAACTGAAGTGAACTAACCTTGGTTGGTTTCGTCACTCCCAGTGGATTCCTAGATTGTAGGGATTGGTCTAGGAGGCTCCTAAACTGATACAATCAATTGAAATTAGTGGTAGTGAACCTCAATTAGTGTTCCCCACACTTTAGTAACTGAAACATGTGCCCCAATTAGGTCAAGTGGACCCAATGGTGTTAATGACTATTAATAGACTGGATGGACTCCCGATTTAGACATGACTCCCAATTTAGACATATTGCCAAATTTGGACAAGGGAGGATTAATAATCCTAACACTCCCCCTGAATGCTAACTTGGAAAAACTGTGGGCCCTGGTAACTAAGACCATAGGTCACCCATTACATCAAGTAAAATAAAGTAACTGCTTAATACAAGGAGTTGGGGCAAAAACCACCTGGGAAAAAACTCTCCCTCTAGCTAAGTAGGTAGAATCAGGTTATAAGTTTGAAAAACTTGAAAATATGTTGCTGCAATATTCATCTCTGTGAGCTAGTGAAGCAACATGCATGGTGTGCTGTGCACAGGTATTCTCGGGCCTGGCATGTAGACTTCTCCTTCTTCTCCAAAAATGATGATGGGAGGAAGGAGGAATGTAACCTTTGTCTCTTGCTAAATGAAGAGGTGTATGATCATATCCATTCTTTTGAATGTAGTAAGACTGATCCCTTTCCATATTGCATCTTACAGGAAGTCTATTTCATCTCCCTGAAGGAGGTAAAATAGCGTGAAAAGTGCAAGAGTCTTTCCTTTCTGAGTGTCAGGTGAGTTTCCAGTCATCTTCCTAGCTTCCAGTTTGGAATTAGGGACTGAATCTAGATCTGAGTCACCCTGAATCTCAAGGTCATAAACTGATATAGATGGATCTGCAATACTAGTAGAAGTTGTAAAAGAAGTAGATGCAATGATTTTACATTCCCTTGTAGGTGGCTGCTGAGAGTGCACTGGTTCTGAAGGAGGCATGAAATATGAGAACTCGTATTCTTTTGAAGCATGATTTGCAGTACCCTTTGCTATGATACTCCCAATAGAGATATCTATGATCTCCACTGATTCAGGACCAAAGATCGCTTGCTTTGGAGATCCAGTATGGGTCATCTGATAGACAGATAATAGGTTTGAAGCTAGGGAGGGAACAAATAGCACATCTTTGAACCTTCCATGTTCAAGTTGGATAGAGCCCTTCCCCTTTGTTTTGAATTTACTGTTATTTCCCATATGAATACTAGGACCATCAAAGGACTGAAAAGAAGAGAATGATTCTCTGGATGCAACCATATGGTTGGAAGCTCCAGAATCAATGAGGAAGACAGGTGCTGATGTGCAACAAGCCTTCAATGCATGTCCTTTCCTTTGGTATTCTTCTTCTTCTTCTTCTTCTTCTTCCTTCCTTGCACTAGCAGGTACAGAAATGTTGTGCTTTTTCAAGAGAAGAGCCATTTCATCAAGTTGTCTTCTCATACAGGAGCTTTCTGAATGGAAGCCCCTTCCACAGTAAGAGAAGAGGGCCTTGCCTTTGCCATTCTTCTTTCTTCTCTTTGAACCTGAAGGTTTTTTTGACTGCTCTTTCTTCACAGGGGACTCATCTCTTTGCTTCCCTTTGTCATTCACTACCTTATCTCCTCTTGCAACTAGAGATAGATCTTTGGCAGATTGAATGATCCCCATTTGGATGAATTTATGATTCTCAGAAATAAGAGATTGGATGAAAGCATTAAGAGTGGGCATCTTCCAATTTGGAGTAGTTAGCTTTACTATTTGGAAGGTGGATACAAAGACTGAGTAATCTGAATTGAGCTTTGTGAGAATAGCAAGGACGAGCTGATCTTCATCCTTCTCCACTTTGCATTGCTTCAACAGATATATCAGGTTCTTGAACTTTGTGAAGAATGCATTCAGAGATTCAAAATTGGATGGATTGAGAGTAATCAGATCATTTTCTAGCTGACGAATTCTTAACAAATAGGGAGGCAAGGTTGTCCCAAACTAGCTTGGGAGTCTTCAATTCTAGAATGTGGAACCAAAGATCTTTAGAGACTAAGAAGAGAAAGTGTCCATCGGCTTCATCAATCCTGTTCATGTACTTAGCTTTGTCTTTATCTGAATCTGGCTCTTCCTTTGCTTCTTCTATGAGTCTAAAGAGCCCTTTGGTGCAGAGAATTACCACCATGTCTACCTTCCACTGGTGATAGTTGAAGGGAGTGAGAGGCTCTATTTGATGAGCCATTTCGAATGTAGTAGGAAGAACTGAGCTGCTGTAGCGAATGCAGTGAGAAGAAAGGGCTACTTGTAGCGAATGCTGTAAGAGAAGCTAATAACCTGTCACACAATCAAACATACAAAGTAAGGTCAATAGTCTGCACTTTTGGAATTTCCTTCACACCGAGCATAGTTGATCAAGCAAGCTTGATCAACAATTTCCTAACTTGGGATACTAAGTGGTAAATTCTCTGCTTCTGGTGCAGTACTGGAAGGAGAAATTTGCCAAAAAAATGATCCGGTTGGAGATCTGAGGAGGAGAGGAGTATTGTCCATCAAGGCTCTGATACCATGTAAATTTGAGCACATAGATCTGTAGACAAATACACAACTCATAAAGTGGATCTCACAATTTACTCAACAATTGAAGAATGAAACGGTGCAAAAATGGCTTGCAGCTATGAATTCTTTCATTAATCAAAAAGTAATCCGATGATAATTACAATGAAGTAAAATGGATTTAATAGCCACAAGCAATTAGAATCCACATGAGGAAGTTTGAATTGATTAGACTCTACTTGACTATAGGTAACCAAGACCTTGTCTAAATCACTATCGGAGGACTCAGTAGTTAACTAACCTTGTCTAAACCATAACCGGAGTTCATCAGAGTTCTAAAACACAACTCAAGTGTTACATTCAGTGTTGACTAAGGTTAGCTGACTGTGGTAGGTGAGAAATGCACCCCACATGTGTACAGTCAAGTAAACATGGTGCTAACTGAATGTAGAGGACTTGAACTGAATGTAACTGACTCCTAACTTAGCTTGACTAGTCATTAACTGAATTGAACTGACCTTGGTTGGTTTCGGCACTCCCAGTGGCTTCCTAAATTGTAGGGATTGGTCTAGGAGGCTCCTAAACTGATGCAATCAAGTGCAATCAGTGGCAGTGATCCTCAATTAGTGTTCCCCACACTTTAGTAACTGAAACATGTGCCCCAATTAGTTCAAGTGGACCCAATGGTGTTCATGACTATAAATAGACTGGATGGACTCTCGATTTAGACATATGACCAAATTTGTACAAGGGAGGATTAATAATCCTAACACCCTTCATGTAGGTCTTCATCAATGCTTATATCTGACCCTAAGTTAGAATGTCCTGCCCAGCTCTTACATTTGAACTCATCTTGTCAGAAAGGCATGCCTAGCATTCACATTTGACCTCATCTTGTCAGAAAGGCACAACACTCACATCTAACCATGTGTAAACACATCGCACCAGAACGGCTCAGTACTTATATCTAACCATGTACGAGCACACTGCATTGGAAGGGATCGACACTCACATCAAACCATGTTCAAAAACACCACATCGAAAAGGTTCAGCACTTATATTTGACCATGTTCGAAAACACCACATCGAAAGGGCTCTGCACTTACATTTGACCATGTTCTAAAATATTGCATCGAAAGGGATCTCAGTCCGAGACTAAGGATTCCTGGTAAATGACCAAGTGCCTCCATTCTCCTAGAGAATGGCGTCATCCCTTATATCTGATGAAGTGGGAACACATCCCTCAATCACATCAGAATGGCCATGCGCTCACATATGATCATGCAATACTACATCCTACAGTCATATCAGAACAACCCTCAGTCCCAGATTGAGTTTTTCTGGTAATTGACCAGGTGCCTCCATTCCAAGAATGGCATTTAGCCCTTACATCTGATCATGTAGGGACCAATCCTACAGTCACATAAAAATGGATTAGCACTCATATCTAACATGGAAGGAACCAAATCCTCTCACCATGATAGAATGGATCAACCCTTACATCTGACCATGGAAGGAACCTAATCCTCTCACCATGTCAGAATGGCTCCTGGTCTCATCATTTCCCCTTGGAGGGAACCTTGATTAGGAGAAAACCAAGCTTCTCCCTGAAGTATTCAAAATTCACTCTAGCCAATGGCTTCATCAATACATCAGCAATATATTCCTCTATCACAACATATTAGAGCTTCACTGCTCCTCTCTACACCATATCCCTGATATAGTGATACTTGATCTCGATATGCTTCGACTTGTCATGGAACACAGGGTTTTCTGACAACTTCACATAAATCTGGTTGTCGCAATATATACAAGTAGCATCCATCTGGAGATCAAATAAATCAGACAATAGATTCCTCAGCCATACTACCTCACAACTAGTTGAACAAGCTACAACATACTCTGCTTCAACTGTACTCAATGCCACACGGGATTGCTTCCTTCTAAACCAAGAGATCACACCTGATCCCATATTGAAGCAACATCCTAAAGTGCTCTTCCTATCGATGGCACTACCTGCCCAATTTGAATCAACATAACCCTCCAAGATAATCTTCTAATTTTCCTCGTACTTGAGCCCATAGTCAACTATACCCTTTAGGTACCTCAGAATATGCTTTGCAGTAATCAAGTGAACATGTCTCGGATCTGTCAGGAACTGGCTCAAGGTGTTCATAGCAAAGCAAATATATGGTCTTGTGTTCATCAGGTACATCAAGGACCCAATCATCTGATGATACATCATAGCATCAACCGTTTTTGATGAAGCATCACTCAATATATTCAGGTTCGATGCCATAGGTGTGCTTATGGCCTTGCAGTACATCATCCTAAATCTCTTCATAATCTCTACTGTATACTTCTCTTGTCCAAGGAAGATTCCATCTACATTCTGCCACACCTCCATGTCTAAGAAATAGTGTATCATGCCCATGTCCTTCATTTCGAACTCGATAGCAAGTTTCCTCTTCGTGTCAGCAATCAACCCATCCATACTTGTTACAAACAGATCATCCACATATAGTAGGAGTATCACTAGATTTCCATCTTCAACCTTGTAGTAAAGGTTGGAATCTTCTTTACTCTTGGTAAAGCCCAAACTAGATAGGAAACCATCAATTCTACCATACCAAGTCTGTGGTTCTTGTTTCAAACCGTACAAGGCTTTCTTCAATCTACACACATGAGACTCTCTGCCATGTGTCTCAAAACTGAGTGGCTGCTCCACATACACTTCCTCTTCCACTACACCATTCAAGAAAGCAGTCTTGACATCCATCTGGTGTATCTTCCATTTCATCATTACTGCCAGAGCAAGTAATAATTTGATGGAAGTGTATCTGGCTACAGGTGCAAAGGTTTCTTCATAATCTATTTCTTCTTTCTGGGAGAAACCATGAGCCACAAATCTTGCTTTATGTTTCTCGATGCTGCCATCTGCAACATGCTTGATCTTGTAGATCCATTTGGAAGTTACAATGGACTTCCCTTCTGGTCTTGGGACAACATCCCAAACATCATTCTTCATGATCGATTGATACTCTTCGATCATAGCATTCTTCCACTCTTTCCATTCTGTTGCTTCTTCATATTCGGAAGGTTATTTATCAATAATGTCACATAGTAAGGATATGTAACTAGAACATGATATAGTTCTCTTTCTTCCTTTGGGTGTTTATTCTGAAGCTCCATATCTTTCTGCACCTTGGATAATTTCACATACCCAAATAGGTTTCCTCTTATGAGGATTCTTCTCCAGAGGTGGATCTACAGGTTCTTGAGGTTCTTCTAGTTCTTGATCTTCTTCTTGAATTTCTTCGTTCATGATTGTATCATGAATTCTAGGTTCTCTTGTTTCTTCAAGTTCTTCAGCTGGTTTCTTCTTGGATTTGATTTAGGTTGAATCTTCGTCAAATGTTACATCTCTGCTAATGTCAATCTTCTTGAACCCTGGGAAGTATATTCTATAAGCCTTCGAGCTGTCAGAGTATCCCATAAATATACCCTTCTTTCTTGAAGGATCTAATTTTGTCCTCTTCTCTTTCGGAATGTGAATGTACACTGGAAATTCAAATATTTTGAGATGGATGACTTCTGGTTTCTTGCCGAAGAAGACTTCCTCAGGAGTCTTGTTCTTGATTACTCTGTGTGTAGTACGGTTCTATACATACACAGCTGTTCTGGAAGCTTTTTCCAAAATATGCATAGGAATATCTTGATCATGAAGCATTGCTCTTGCAGCTTCCATGATAGTTCTATTCTCCCTTTCTGTAATCCCATTTTGTTGTGTATTATAAGGAGTGGAAAACTCCCTCTTAATCCCTGAGTCTTTACATAGCTCTTTGAATTCATTTGAAGTGAATTCTCTGCCATTATCTGAGTGAAAGGTCTTGATATTCTTTTCAGTGTGGTTCTAGATCAAGGCTTTGAATTCCTTGAACTTACTGAATACTTCATCATTGTTCTTCATAAAGTATATCCATTCCTTTCTAGAAAAATCATCAATAAAAGAAACATAGTATGCATGCCCACTTAGTGAACTGGATGACATTGGACCGCATACATCGGAGTGGATGATTTCCAAGGTTCCTTTTTCCTTGCTTTCACTACTTGAAAATCTCTTCTTTGTGTTCTTCCCTTTCGTACATCCTTTGCATACACCTTCATGTTTTGTCTGCATTTCTAGGAGACCTTCAACAACTTTTCTTGCAAGTGGTAGTGCTCTGTAATGCACATGTGCAAGAATTCTATGCCAAAGCTCATTTTGTCCTACTAAGTCATGAACCAAAGCTTGTTATGGATGTCCCTTCAATTTGTATAAGCCTCCTTCTTGTTCCCCAATCACTACTGCATCATTGATGGTATTTCCTTTTTGCCACATGATGACTTGACCATCTATAAATGCAAACCTCATTCCTTTTGCATCTAATGTAGATATGGAGAGGAGATTCTTCTTTATTCTTGGTATGAACAATACTTCCTTCACTGTCATAGAATTTCTAGAGTCTAGCTTGTATGAGGATTCCCCACTACCTTTTATTGGATACTGGTAGTCATCTCCAAGTTTCACCTTGTGAGGTGATTCATGTTCAGATAATTTCATAAAGGATTCCTTGAATCCTATCATATGTTTGGAAGCACCACTGTCTATAAGCCAATCATTGCTACCATGTGTGATAGTTCCCGTGAGAGTAGAGATTAGAACATATTCTTCATCACTTGAAGAATCATCACCGACTTGTCTTTTTTCTATTGGTGGAAGGTTCATCATCCTATGCAGCATGAGCATGATGTCTTCTCTTGTTTCCCTTCTTCTTGTGAGAGTTACTTTTATTTTTAGTACAGTCTCTAGCAAAATGTCCTCTTTCATCACATGCATAGAAAATGTACTTAGACAAATCTCTAGGCTTTCTAGAGTTATTTATTTGATGAGAGTACTTACTTCTGTGGTGGCTAGATCTAGATTTCTTGGATTGTACTGTGAGAGCTTGATCTTCACTTCCCATATTTTCTTCTCAAGCTGCTATCCGAGCTTCTTCTTGAGAGCATTCTTCCCATAGTCTGCTGAAATTGACTAACTTATTTCTAGCACATATCCCTTGAATAAAGGAGTCCCATGATCTAGGGAGACCATTCAAGGTGCTCATTACAATCTCTGCATTTTCTACTTCTTCATCTTCTTCTTCCAGTTGTTCCTTTATTTGAGAGACCCTTGTAAAGTAAGAATGGACGGTTTCTGCATTCTGGATCTTTACATTCTTCAAGTGGTTTCTCAGAGTCATCTTCCTTTTTATGTTCTTCCCTTCAAACAATTTGGTCAGGGCATCAAACATAGCTTTAGGTTTCTTTAGGGAGGACACCTGTGGTATGAGGTGATCCTTTATTTAATCAGCAATAATCCTCTTTTTCATAACCAACTTCTTCTTATGTAAGTCCTTAGCCTCATCTCCCTCTGGAACAAGAACCTCCTCAATGATATAGGAGTCCAACTCATTTTCTTCCAGGACCAGGGAGATCCTATAATTCCAGGCTCGAAACTTATCAGATCCCTCAATATTTTCATCAAGCTTGGTATGATGAGACATCCTAACTGAGAACATCAAATGGAAATACAAAATATTTAGATCTTGCTAGTTCAATATGTCAGATCTGGATTTGGAGCTGAAATCCTATAGTGTTGGTTCAGGAGCATATTAGGGTTTTGCTTTTCTAGAGTTCTATCCAACCAAATGCTTTGATCTTGATCCCTAACTTCAATTTTGAGGAGGAGATCAACACAGGCCTAACCTCACTGAAAAATTCCACTTTTGTTGAAAGCCCTAATTTTCGGTAATAGTGTCGGGTCCAAAACTGAAAAACCTTAGAATTGGATTATACTTCGACAAAAAGATGCACCCTGAGGAGGAGATTTAATGCAACCTTATTTTTCTGAAAATGTGTGGAGGAATATCGACAAAGTAGGAATCCCTAGTTCCCACAGCTGCATGGTGTCTTCTTCTCAAGTTAGCTCTGATACCATGTTATATTTTTAACATTAAGCTAGCATTATTAGGAACTTTAACTGAGAGAATAAAAAGCACAAAAAATAAACACAAGAAAAAATGAACACAGTGTTTTTCCTCAGGGAAACTATAAATGAAGAAAACCCCACAACTTCCTCAGAGATAGAATCAACACCAAAAGTAAAACCCCAAAATAGTAAGACGATCTCCTGACAACAACAACCTCTTTCTTCCTAGCCCCAGTGTCTTCTTCTTCCTCAGCTATGCACTACAATTGAGTGTGAGTGAGTGTGTGATAAATAAAGAGGCTCACTCTCTATTTATACTAATTCCTGATTTGACTAAACCCAACTAGGGCTGACTTCACTAGGTGAGTCTAATAACCCTAGTGCCCTGGAACTGCGGGGAATTTAACCCTTAAACAATAGGAGGGTTACCCACAATGACTTGACATGACTTGTTTACATTATATATCCTCTCGATCAAAACATCAGGGCATGACATGAATCAATTACATTACAGACACATCCCAGAATAAACATCGGGGTACAAGACATAAGATATATACAAGTAAATACATTCCGAAGTTACAATTACATCAACAACATTGATATGATTTGCGTGACTGATGTAGGCGGTGGTAAGTCAAGGATAATCACAACTAAAATTCTGTCATGACATACGACATGACCCAATAGTACAAAAAATGGTGTGCAAATCATACATTTCTTGGAATTAAGCACGATCTGATACTGGAGACAGTGGCCCAACATCATTCGCAAACACTCAATATGGTATGTTACTAGACCAAACATAGTCCAATCATGAAAGTAGACCTCAATAAATTTATGTATGAAATATTTAAAAGCAGAAACTACTATTCTAGAAAAAATAGCAGGTGTACTCTTGAGTCCAAAGGGAATTTCCGTATATTGGTAGCATCCCCATTCTATGACAAAGGTCATTTTGTGGCGATCCTACTTCGTGATTTTGACTTAATGATAGCCAGAGAAGCTGTCGGTGAATGAATACATCTATTTCCCTTCGATGTTTTCAAGTACTTCATTTGTAAACGGTGTTGGGAATGGATCGTGCAGGCATGCATCATTCAAATTTCATAGTTCGACATAGAGCCTGACTTCACATGTTGTCTTTTTATCCTAGATCACTATAGGGCTAATCCATTCTGATTCCTCAATAGGTTCAATGATCCTGGCGTCAAGCATGCAATCCAAATTTTCCTTTACCTTCTCTTTATACCTTGGATTCAACCTATACGGTTGTTGTTTAACTGGTTTTGAATCTGGGTTCAGGGGTATTTTCATCTCCCTTAGGTCGACAACTATTCCCTTCATCTCCGAGAAATTGGTAGGGAATAGGTCTTGAAACTCATGCAGCAAGTTGGTGATATTTGATACCATCTCATTGTCCCAATAATATCCTATATAGGTGAACTTTGGGTTCTCTGGTGAGCTAATGTTTATTTTCTTAATTTTCAGCGTCTTAAGGAACTAGTTTCTAGAAATACCACTTCCTTAGACTTTGCGTGTACCCTATGGCTCTGATATGTTTATGTTAGTTGGGTCATCATCTGGTTCTCCGACCAGATTGTAACAAGCCATCCATTGCTAGATAGTCGTGTTGCACTGATGGGAACTTTCTACTTCAATAGTAATTTCAATGAATATATTTTTCTTGATCGTCTGAAGTGCAGCATCAACTGTAGGTTTCTCATTAGCAAATTCAAATGGATATGTAAATTTCTTGGCTAGCCCTTCCCAATCCTAAGTTCCTTGTCACAAATCCATGGGTGTGTACCATATTATGGATGAAATGATGGACCCATTCCTATCGTGGGTATTCTCCAAATGCTATGTGACACTAAGTAATGTGCTCGATAGAGTTTGACAGCCTTGTGTATTTTTGAGTCACGATCGTGACTTCTTTTCTGAATCTAAATTCCAGTAATATTCTACACTGTGGCCATTCTAATATGGATTGATTATGTGTACCCCACAATCTAATAGGCTTAGCCTTCAGTACATAGTCCAATGCAGACAAGCATTGCTGTTCTGATACCAGTCCTTCAAATTTGCTGAGGAAGGTCATAAGGTTAGGTAAGCCCTTGTACATGGGTAACTCCCTCAACTGATTCCCCACTTGTCACATCGACCGGGTAAATCTGGAACATTGCCTCATTAGAGGAAATTTGGGGTCTAAAATGGGCCTTATAAGAAAATGCACCAACAATAATTTTTGTGATTTGGAATTCAAGAACCAATAGAGTTTCAATAAAATGAGTCAACCATAATGGCTGAATTGACATATTTGTCATAAAAGAAAGATACTTTTTTGGTTCGTATTTTCGATATATCTCCCCGTGTTTTTACTCAAATTTCAGGCAGGGGAGCTTGTTAGATGTGGAATTTAATTCTGCATCCAACGAGTACCCACACTGCATACTTTTGATGGACCCCGCTGTCCCAAAAATAAGAAATACCTAAAAAACATGATGATGATGTCATCATCACATTTTTCAGGTATTTCTTATTTTTGGGGTAGCGACGTCCATAAAAAGTATGTAGTGTGGGTACTTGTTGGATGCAGAATTAAATTCCACATCCAATGAGCTCTCCCGCTCAAAATTTGAGTAAAAACACACAGAGATATGTCGAAAATACAAACAAAAGGTGTAGTTTTTTTCATTCTTCCTCCAAAATTAATAATTATTATTTTATTATTTTAACTATTATTTTATCATTTTCCTTAGGAGGCCCATTCTAGACCTCAAATTTCCTCTAATGCATAGAGACTTCATGCAATCTATTCTACCAGTTCTCTAAGGCCTCACTCGAATCTGATGTACATGAACTAGCACTTTTCTAGCTCATATTTCCATCTAATGTCAGGTTGATGTAGTATTTTGGTAAGGTAGTGACATTATAGATCTGTACGAGATAATCACCATGTCTCTCATTGTAGACATTCTCGACGTATATTTGTCCCTCTAATGGATTAATGGGCGATAGGACCCTCATCTCATCATCCTCGAATGATAGAATCCTTTTTTTGAAATTTATAATGGTCTGATAATATATGGCCCAATATATCCCCAAAAGCGTAGGATATGGGTTCATGCCATCGACAATGTTGGTCACTTCAAATTCTACAAATGTGCCTAGCCCCTCGATGTCGATAGGGACTTGAATCAACCTACCAATTGGTAGGACCTTTGCCTGATTTGAAAGTAGCAACTAGACAGGGGACCAACTGAAGCACGACTTGCCCATGCTCTTCAAGGCCTGTCACATCAAAATATTGACATCTGACCCCAGATCCATAATGATGTAATCCATGTTATAATCCCCTATTTGGGAAATCATTCTTAACTCACGCCCGGTTTTGAATTTATTCTTGACATGGTTAACCTTTCTTCTAGGTTGCGACTCTTCTGGGGTTTCTTCTATCAGTGCTTATAGTTCTATGATAGCATATTTATCTTGAATTAGCACTAGGAAACTTAACAGAAATGACTTGAGCTTACTAACATTTTTTGGGATTTGCTTCTGAAATAGCTGTTAGAAGTGTTCAAGCGTCTCACTGACTTAAGCTGATGTCAATGGCTATTCTTGATCCACAAACTCTGGTCTCACATCCAAAAAGACTTGCTTCTACTTTTGAACGTCGAATGGTACTTTATTCTGCACTGTGGGTCGCACTTGTGGCTGTGGTTGTGGTTTTTCTTGTGATATATCATGATCAGCTCCGGTCACATCACCTCCTCATGTTATGCCATCAACGATCATATCTCTTGGCTCAACAACAATCATCTAAACATTTAGGTTTGGATTTCAATTCGGATTTGAATTCTGCATAGGGTTAGGACCTACGATGTTCCGAGCTTTCCACTTCAAATTCACCTGACGGAATTGCTCTACATTATGGTCCTACTCTTTTCAATATGAACATGTCTTTGTAGGATCTTAGAAATATCTAGAATAATGGCCAGTTTGTCCACAGTTATAGTATGTAGCTTGACCTCTTCCTCTTCCAAATCCTCCTCCTTCTCTTCCTCTGAATTTTCCACCCCACCTTCCCTAAGGGTGTGGTTGATGTGCTGGGTACTAATTCTGCAGTGTGTATTGATTCTAAGGTGCATACTGCGGTTGATACTGGTTCTAACATTGGTTTTATGGGAAAGGTGCAGGCTAGTAGTGTGCTTGCACCTGTTCATCCTAAACCTGCCCATCGTTCTTCATCAAGTAGGTGTCTACTTTCTTTTCCTTCAAGAGGTGATACACCCTACAATCCTTCTCATCATGGCCTACTGATTTACAAAATTTACAGAAAAGGTTTGCTGGGGTACTTACAATATTTTGCAAGTATAGACACTCATCGTTGTGATGTCCTCTAGTATGGCATATGCGGCCCTAGGGTAGTCCTTGGGTACTCAATAGATTTGGTGCACCTGATGAGATATAGTTCATGTAAGATGGACAATTATCCTTGGTGTGTCCATCTATTCGACATCTTCTGCACCATAGGTCCTCACATGCTTCTTTACCCTTTTTGATGTCCTAAAGATGTATTGTTAGATTATCCAACTGCAACTGAATATGCATCATTCTTGTGCCACCATCTTTGATTGGCAGAGATTCCATCTTCATCGCTAGTTCTAGCGCTTTTGTTTGTGACACAATATTTTGTTTCATTAATGGCCCTCGTATGTGCGGTAATAGTGCAGCAATAAGCCACTCCTTATGCTGCACATATGACATCTAAAAACTAAATTTTCCCATCAAATTTTTAAATGGTTGATCAAATTCCCATATGGATTCCACTGGTGCTTGCTTTATCTCCTTGATCTCAGTGATGCACTGCGACTCAGATCTAGGTTTCCTGAACACACAAATCATCGCGAGTCAAATCTCATCAAGAGTCTTCTATGGGGTTCATTCTGGCACTACACAAAACTTCATAAACTAGTCTCGTGCCTGACACTGCATATTCGTAATCATCTGTGCTTTGTTTATGTCCACATTATGAACTAGGTGAACCATCCAAACAACTTTGCAAAGGACCCAGTGTTGTTCCAGATCTTCTTCTCCATTCCCATTGAATGTGGGTAATATAATATCTTCCCCATCCATTGAGTTCGTGTAGGGGTTCTCTAATGAATGATTTAATGGAGGTGTACCCTCTTGTGCACTAGTCGTGGTACTAGCACTATCATTATTAACAGCTCTTTTAGGAGATGAGGTTCTAGATATTACCTCTAGTGATACTCCAGGTGTGAGGTAGTTGCATCCTAATCTCAATGTCTCCGCATATTCTTCAGATTCTTCTAATCCTTCAAAAATTGGGGCTATAGTCTTCCTCTTCATCACAAGACCCTTCTTCTAGCTGCTATTCAACTTTGTACTCACTTTCTTCAAACATACTAGGAGTCCTTCGACCTCCTATCATCTTTCATCTATTTCCGGACCTGAGTGTCCTCCCACTCCTTAGGAATCCAGCTTCTAGTTCAGGTTCTGTACTTCCTGGGAACATTTCATCTCACCATTTCCCATTTTCTCTATAGGTCATCTGCGACATATCCCCTCCTCTAGATATGCGACTCAACTGCAAGATACCCTTCTCATATACGAGAATATTTTTCCACGTACTTATAGATAATAAGTACCCTCGTCAAGGTCCTTAGAATGAAATTATTTCATCCTCACTATATGAGGTTATCATCTCTACTCCAAACTCAGTAATATACCCTTGCAAAATATTGTCGACCCAAAAATCAACAGCTCTAGAGATGAGGTTACTTACACTGGTTATCTCGTAAACCAACTGATCACTCCACTCCACTGCTTCTCTTCTTTGGAAATTAGTTTCCAACCTTGAAAACCACTCATGCAGCACAATAGGAAAATATACAAAGAATATCTTGTGAATATTAGAGTATATGTACCGGTCTAACCAATTTTTTTCGCTTAACAATGACCTTGTGCTCTTTTCTTGCGCAAATGCCAACGTCTTAGACTCCAGTCAATCCTCTATTTCCTTCTTTGCCGGATGCCACAACATTTCCCTTGCCTCAAATGATTACAGGTCTTGGTGATGAAACCATTTGTTGGCCTAACTTTACTCACACATGTGACCCAGGTTCAACCACAACACAAAATCAACAAAACACCCAAAGACATCGGCCTGACGGAGCAAGCCCAGTCAGCAACACCTGTGAGGCAGGCACAGTCTCACCCGAGATATCTTAATGTGTAACTGCCAAAACCATGTTTCTGCAATCAATGAGGGATTATCGTCCCTTGGCACATGGCCAAGGCACTTTACAGAGATGGAGGGTTGGACTCTTTCACTACTTGACAGAGGCGTAATATTGTGCCACAACCAGCGTGCAACACAATCTTTTCCTTGACAACTTAATAGTTGGTGCAATAGTGCGATGCAACTGATTCCTTAATAGAAAATAATTGTGATGTGATTTATATTATGACTTAAAAGTGTTTAAACATGAAATAATACACAATGCTCGACGATTCTTAGATATCCATTCATTCACTGCTTATCAGTATTGTGACATTCATTCAAAAAATAACCATAAATAATGTCAGTTAATCAACATTCAACATTAACACAACATTCAATCATTCATTAACATAGGAAATATCGTGGAAACCCATATGGGAAAAACCACCAAGGTGGTCTTCATCTAGCATGAGAAATATAGGTAGCACCTTGCAGTTTGTGACTTACAAACTGTTTTAAGATATGTCATTTTAGCTCATACTATTCTTTCTATCATGCTCTATGTTCATTCTTCTATATTAGCTATTGATCTGCACACAGCCTAGATGGACTCTTCTACTCTACTGTATACGCACACAGCTACATATTTACTACTACAAAACAGTCTATGCACTCAGTTGCAGATTCATGGCTCAATAGACTACTACAATTAGACTCTCTAATCTAAACTTAGTAGCAACCAATACTAACTGACTGAAAATATCTCTTGAAGCTAACCCTTATACAGATCGGGTTCCTCCTATTTATAGTGTTTAAAGGACCGCACAGGGTTGACTGAGTACAAATTAGTTATTATAGACACAAGTAGCTATTATGTATCTTATATTACATTGATGATGGCCCATACTTAGTTGTAAAGTCCTACATTACATTCACCACGACCATAACTAGCCACAAAACTTCCCTTTAATCTTTCATCGACTCTAACTTCTTCCATCCTTCTTGACCTACACATGTCTAGTCTTAAATCTTCTTCCTGCCTATTTATGTACACTTTTTCCTTCATCACGTCGATCTGTGTCGCAGCTTTCTCTCATCAACGCTTGCTTTCCCTCCTTTACCCGCTTCTCTTCCGTCATGCACCTTCTTTTCTTCTGTCACGCTTGCGCTTCATATTCTTCCTTATAAACTTTTCCTAGCCCAATAGTGGGTTTTTTCATACTTATGTGGGCATGTCCTTACATGTCATGAGAACTTGACTTACCAAAGACATATATGCAGGCAAAAAATAAATACTTATATTGGATCAACTACTGGTTTTTAACCACCTCGTCCTAAAGTTTCCTTGGCCTATGCTTTTCCTGATGCCTTAGTGACCTTCACCTTTACTTATGGGTCTCTATCTCAATCTTCCAATGTACCTCTGTATAGATTTTGGAGATGAAGGGGGTGGAAAGCCTTGAGGATAGAAAACCCCCAAAGCTAGGATAGCATTAAAATTGAGTTGAAGCATGACACTCGCCCAATAAAGAGCGGCTTATAGGAATAAATCATACTATAAAAATTCAGTCAAACAATAAATTCATATGTGTTCGGTGAAACTTACGGCTTTCACCATGCTCACAAGCTATATTTCTGGTTGTGTCAAGGAATGGGTTTGTTGAACGAACACGATTTTCCTCCTTTGCAACATTGGAACCTCCTTTGCGACCTTGGGCCTAGTTCGTGGGTGAGGTAACTGAAAAACCTCCTCTGCAACCTTGGAAACTCCTTTGTGACCTCGGGCCTAGTTCGTGGGTGAGGTAAGTGAAAGATGTAAAATTTCGTTGTCATGAAGGGTGGGAGGTTAGATGGATAGTTTTAATTATTTGTTGTTGTTTTCAATGTTAATTAATTATCATTGTCGTTTTAGTCGGAAGGACTATCATGATCATTGTCATTGTATTCAGAAGGATTATCATGATCATTTTCTTTGGCCATCATCGTCATCATACTAGAACATCATCTTCAATAGACCCTTTCTTGAAAATGATTTGTCATCTGAGTGTAATATGGTGACCATTTCAAAGTTTGACACATAGAGCATTCTTAATAAATACCATATTGTGGTTCTTATTTCCTATTCCATTGTCAAAGACCATACTACAACATGAAAAACCAAAATAGTGGGTGAAGGTATGAAGGTATTGTGAACTAGGGTGGTTTATTTTTGTCTTTGGGAGCTATGAGTATGGGAGGGATTTATTTTTCGTGTCTAGGGATACATACAATATAAAGAATACTTTTAGCACATTTAAAGGGAGAACAATATGAGTGTTGATGTTTTATCCAAGAAAGCACTTTCACATGAGATGGGAAGACTCTCCTATATTGAGATGTTGGATGGAGAGTCTATTGGGAGCGATATCATCGTATTCTTTTAAGTTATGTTATTCAACATAACTGTTGTGGCTTACTCATCTTTCTTAGAAAAGATTCAAGTTTTTTTTAGCCTTTGACTATGCTCTACTGATTTCTAATTTGGATGAGTTGTTTTCATGGCATATAAATGACATACTTTAGGGGGGATTTTCACTTTACCCCCTAGGTGCTTCCTTGGATAAGCCTTCAGGTCTCATTATGTGCTTCATTTGATTGTGTGGAATTTCTTTTTGGTGCTGGATTGACGCTTTATTTTGTACACCCTTTGATGATGGGATGTAGGATACGTTTTTGACATAGAATCGGTACTTTTTACTGACAAAAGTATAAGATATAAGATATTTCTGAAATTATTAAAACCAAATCAAAATTTAATTTTGAAGTTATAGAAAGTGTTTGTTGTTTTTACCAGTTGGGCATGACTACAACATGAAAAAACAAAATAGTGAGTCAAGGTATGAAGGTATTGTGAACTAGGGTGGTTTATTTTTGCTTTTGGGAGCTATGAGTATAGGAGGGATTTCTTTTTTGTGTCTGGGGATACATCCACTATGAAGAAGACTTTAGGCACATTTAAAGGGAGAACACTGTGAGTGCTGATGTTTTATCCAAGGAAACATTTTATCTTGAGATGGGAAAAATTTCCTATATTGAGATGTTGGATGGAGAGTCTATTGGGAGAGATACCATCCTGTTCTTTTAAGTTATGTTATTCAACATAACTACTGTGGCTTACTCATATTTCTTAGAAAATATTAAAATTTTTTAATCCTTTGACTATGCTCTATTTATTTCTGCTTTGGATGAATTGTTTGCATGGCATATAAATGCCTTACTTTGGGGGATTTTCAATTTACCCCTAGGTGCTTCCTTGGATAAGCATTTAGGGCTCATTATGTGCTTCGTTTGACTGCGTGGAATGTATTTTTGGTGTTAGATTGAGGCTTGCTTTTGTACACCCTTTGATGATGGGCTGTAGGATACATTTTTGACATAGAATGGGTACTTTGTATTGACAAAAGTATAATATATAAGATATTTTTGAAATTGAAAATGTAATTTTGAAGTTATAGAAAGTGTTTGTTGTTTTCACCAATTGGGATTCCATGATAAAAAAAAATTCGCTGTATCTTGTTGATTCTATTTGTTATTATTATTTTAAAAGTGGATAAAATTGTGAAAAAGATAACAATAATGATTCACCCCCCCTTTCAGTATTGTCCAATATTGTAGCATTTAAATGATTATGGTTATTAATGTTTTTGTTTTCATTACTTTAATGATTATTAATGTAGCTTTCTATTTTATAGTATTGCGTTGATTAAAACAATTAATATACCTATATTTGTGCCTTTTACAATTTATATGCAAAATGTTTGCTCAGTTTTGTTGCATAGCTTATTTTAATATGTGTGACATCTTTTGAGGACTATGTTTATCCTCAAGGGGCTGGCCACCACTTTCTGAGTTAAACTAAGGAATATGAGACGACCACATGATCTTCCTTATCCAGTGATGATGATTATGAGCTTCCACTCTTTACATGAGACACATGAGATGCATGACCACATACAGTTGAGAATTCCAGGTGTTGGCAGGGATTTTGGTAAGTGAGTTGTGCAGTGTTGCAGCAGCTGTGCAAGCTCATGCAGTACCGCACAAGACTAGATTAGCACAATGGGTGGAAAAATAACTGTTTTAAATATTTTATATATTATTTGACCAAGTTTTGTCACAATAGGTCATTAGCAGTTATAAGTTAGTTAGAAGTGGACCTTCAATGTAAAGGCGCAAGCCTATTTATACATCTAGTTTTGCAATTAAATAGAGAGCTTAAGTTTGAGACATATTGAGTCAGTTTAGAGACATATTGAGAGATCAGAGGATAGATCGGTTTTGATCAACAACCCTATGAGTATCGCATGAGATCTAGTGCAATCTAATATTAGAAAATTTCCTATTGTATCTGCGACCTATCTAGGTTGTGTTTTTGATGTAGTTAACCTCCGGTTTGGAGAAGAATTGTCTGGTTTTGGATCTTTTACACAGAGCTAATATACATGACAGTTGGTGCATACATATCGTCTTTCATTTTACTGTTCTCTCTACTGCGATCTATCTTGTTATGATGTTGTGATGATCTAGATATGTAATGATGATGTGAGTTGGTATGATGTTGTTGTGGTTTATTCTATTCCTATTATACTGATGTTGATGCGGTCTATTTTAAGTCTGTAATATTGTTGTTGCATTATGAGGTTGGATATTTTATATAATGTTGTTGTGATGAATATATGATGCAATCTGTAGTCATGGAAATGGGTTAGTGTTGACTGCATAGTTCTGGATCTCTTAGTCATGTTGTTTTCTCATCGGATCCCCATATCCTCCATCCTCACTATCGGAAACTTAGTTCTGATAGCTCTCCCTTGAACATCTCGGGTGAGACTTCATCCGCTCTATGGATGTTGCTGGGCAAGGTAAAACCTGTCTAGGCTGGTGCTCAGGGAGATCGCACTGGTCAAGCATCGAAAAAGTGAGAACCCCTATCGATAAGGTTTTGTTGGTGGGTTTTCCCCAACAAATGGTTCCGTTGTCGGGATCGAATTGCGATTAAGAGGAGGATATGTTTTGGCATTCGACTCGATTAGAGCTTGAAGGGTGGTTTGATCTAAAGTTGGGGGAGTTTGCTAAAGCCAAAAATCAGAATCCGAAGCTATTGACGAGCCACTGGTTGGATAGATATATCCACGAAGGTCCTCATGAATGGTTCTTTTGTGAGTTTCCTATCCTCTTGCATGAATGGCTAGAAAAGTTCACTACTAAGAAGACAAATTTCCAAGGAGGAGAGTCGACATCCTGGACTACAGAGCTGATCCAGGAGTTACAGGAAACCAATAATAAGGTGTCGTGGGTGGTTGAAGTGTGTTTGTATAGTATCTTAGAAGGATACATCATCGATTTTGTGGTCGACAACAATAAGTCATTTAGCGAAGCGAAAAGGGAGTTCTTCAGTGGACCATAAGGAAGATTCTTGTTGTCGCTGTAGCTGTCCATTAAGAAGTTGGTCTACAAAAAAGGTATTCTGAAGATGGACCAAGAGTATTGGAACTATGGTGTGCAGAGGATGAAGGCACCACAACAAAACAGGGGAGATGCATAAAAGGTAAGGGGTAGATGGGCATGAGTTCTGGTGAGAATGTGAAGGTCATCGAGGAAACAAGTGGTTATACAAGGGGAGGATCAAGGTTTCGAGAGAAGAGGTAGATGATAGGAGAAGGTCCTACTGTGATTGAAGTGCAATGCAATGAGAAAAAACCACACAGGACAAAGAGACCTTTCTATGATGATGAGGACAACCAAGCCCATGCTACACCCGAAAGGATGACATGATCAAACTCCAGCAGTTTCGTGTCCACACTTTCACGCACTACTCCACCACAAGGAATAAATGCACATTCTACATCAACTTGCCCTATGTGTTAGCAATAGTCTAGTAATAGAGCACCAGTAGGAGGAAGAAGGCCCAGAATGGTGGGTGACAAAATGAAGTTACCGATAATCCATGGAAATGGAACCTATGATCCAGAGCAGTACTAGTTCTTGTGTGAGCTGATATGGATCGCCTGACAAACTATCTATGATGATGTCAAGAAAAGTCAGCTGGAAACTACTCTTACGGTCTGTGAACTGGAATGTTTCATGAGATTCGTGCAGGTTCCTCAGAGAGATACCACGAAAACATTGGATGAGATCCAAATGGGACTATTCTAGGAATTCAAGAAGGCGAAGTTTGAGGCTCAGTACATTATGAAATTAAAAGAGATCAAACAGTTCCCAAATGAAATGATTTGGGACTTTGATCAGTGGTTTAAGACATTGATGGCTTGGGTCAGTTTTTAGATGAGTGATGTCTAGCACAAGGAATGGTTCATCTCCATTCTTGTCCCGCATATCTAAAAACCGCTAATGTGGAAAAAGATTGTGACACAGAGTGAAGATTTGGAGATCATAATGAAATCGAAGGCATCACCAGTAGGAGAAAGTGCAGTTGGAATGAACTAGATTCAAGCACAATTTTCCAACCTAACGCCCCAATTTCAAGGTATCAAAAAGGCCAAGGAATATCGAGATGATCTTTGGTGCATCCGATGCCACGCAGATGAACATACCAAGGACACATCTCCAACATTCTGGAATTATTTATTGTCTGGAGCCCCGAACCCGTTGAGCTTGGCTAGTATACCATGGTGTCACATATTTTAAGTCTATGGGCATCGACATGTGAACTGCGAGTACATGCAGAATATGGTTAACAAGGCAAAAAATCTGTACTGTAAATTTTGTCAATCAGTAGGACATGATGACAAAAACTGTCGAGCTTATGATTTTCTCCAGGAAAGGATGTATGATTCATATTTTGTGAAAGTTGAGGACCCCCGGGCAGTGTAAGTGCAGCCACAATTGGTACAACTAGCAGCACAAGTGTCATATACACCACCAACCCTGTTGTAGTACATCCCCCCGCAACTGCAGCAGCAGTTTACAATGCAGTCATAGTTTGCACCTTAGCCATAGATGGTGGTACAACCATAGTATAATCAGGCGCCAGGACCACAGTATAATCAACCACAATATGTTCAAGCTGTGCACTATGTCTAACAACAACCAAACCTACCGTAGTAGTAGATGGCCCAACCACAGTTTCAGTAGGGAGGAGTCCGAGGAGGATTCTACGAAGGATTCAAAGGCTGAGGATGAGGCTTCAATAGAGGAGGAGGACAAGGTTGTGAATCGATTTAGTGTTACACCTGTGGAGTATTTGGGCATTACTAGAGGGATTTACCTCATGCATAGTGTACATACTGTGCAAACAGTGATCATAATGTTGAAAACTGTCCTCAAGTGATTACAAAATGGCAGGCCAACAACATTAATCAGTTGCAGAATGTACAAAATCAGAATCAGCCTACGTTCCCATCACAGAACCTACCGATGATGCAGGGTTAGATCCCATCACAGACTCAGAACCTACCCCAGACTCAGAATATTTTGATGAGTTAACTGATGAATCAACTGCTGAATTAGAACCCACCGGTGACTCAATCCCAGAACCTGAATCAAGGACCGACGGTTGCAAGAATTCATGCCAAACCGCAAATGAAGGATGTTGACGTTGGGATTGTAACTCATGCTGGTGCGATAAATGGAGATGATGGACCACGTTAATAAGTTCAGCTCATTGGAAAGAAAAAAGTATCATTTGATATTGTGAAGGAGAAAGACACTTTCTTTGAAGCAAAGCATGCAATCAGGAGAAATCAGGGTAAGTTACCAATTATTGACATACCATATGCTTTTGACCCATCTATAGAAGCAGGACCATAGTGGCAGCATAGTACATTGCAGTAGTTCTTTGAAAACTGTCTATCACTGGTAAGGGACTCCGATGCCCTTATCGATCTTGAGACATTATTGTATCAAATGGATAAGGTAGTGAAAGAGTCTGCGATGAACTCTTTGCAAAAGTGGAAGACAGGCAAGGAGATGAGGATGAATATCTAGATCGGATATTATGAGGTTGATTTGGTTATTTTGGATCTCATATCATAGGTAAACATCCTGACCAAGCAAACTTGGCAGCTGATGGGGAAGTGTACTTTTGGATGGTCGTTGCTACAGCTGCGACTAGCAAATCAGGTTAAGGTGCAGCCCATTGGTCGTGTCTCTAATTTGGTTATCGAAATTGAAGGTATGAGAACGCATGTTGACTTTGATGTGATAGAAGTAGTTGAAGATGGTAGATCCTATCCCACTCTACTAGGGATTGGATGGGATAATGATAGCATGGTGGTTATCAACTTTAAGAAATGAATTATGACATTTGAAAACCAGGATGTTAGGGTCATTTCTCCTATGGACCTTCAGGAAGGATGTTGGTATATTGAACCCATAAGGGATGAAGTTGGTAGGAGTTGGGACCATTCCTATAATATCTCTAAGGATTATATTCACCCGACTATTCATGGTGAACTTGGATGGAACAGTGCTAGTTATGCATCCTTTGACTCTAAAGATGCTTTGGAAAATTGGCAGAATCGGTTGCATGAAGTATCATTCAGGAAGTGTGGGTTGATTACACAGTCTCTCCACCACATAAGCACTGAGACTGTCATGTTGCCCATTTATGAAGGACTATCGGGACTATTAGAGTTATTTCAATAATTTGAAGAGAATTTTTTTGAGCCATAAAGGATATTGGCCCTAGAGGTTGCGCTGAAGGCTACCCCAGCTCGATGGTGGGTGACATACAAACCAATGGTCCATGACTGGGAATAGTGCTAAAGATTGATGATGGTGTGCTTCGGCAATTTAGCGGTCTTCCATGCGGGGAGATACGATGGACAACATGAACCCACCAATCATTTGATTGAATGTCATACTTTGTGGGTGTCGCAACCTAGAGATGAATGGTTCCACGCTTTTGTTCACACTCTGGAAGAGATGCCGAGATCCTGGTATGTAGTGGCGTATTTGCGTAGAACTATTACCACGTGGGAGGAGTTATCTGTTTGCTTTGTGTAGACATTTAGTTTCCAGGATGCCAACCCAGAGGTGTGTAATGATTTACAAATCATCCGGTACATTGTACTAAAGGTCATCCCTATCACCTAACCGGTTGATCCACATGCGCATTGATCCATCCAATCCATGATGACCTACTACAGCTTGTCCGGTGAACCTGAAGATGACGATGAGTTGCAGAATGTTAATATTCTGAAGTCCTAAGGAAGCCATGATGTTGCAGCCCCAGACATCTCGATGGATTCAAAGAGTCAGCTGTTGAAGATCTAGAAAGTCAATATTGGGTCGGAAGAGAACCCCAAATTTTCCAATGTCGAGGATTACTAGGACGAGGAAACCATGGCCAAGATCATGGACCTTAGTACATGAATTCCAGGACCTTTTGCTGACATGATTTTCAGAGATGAAGGGTATTTTAGGAGACTTAGGTGAAATGAAAATCATGTTGAAACTAGATGCCAAACCTGTGCGTCAGAGGCCGTATCGACTGAACCCATGATACAAGGACTGGGTGAAGATTGAGATAGACTGGATGCTCGATGCTAGTATCATTGAGCATGTATAAGAATTCGATTGGATAAGCCCGATGGTGGTCCAAGATAAAAATACAGGATAAATCCACATTTTCATCGATTTAAGAAAGTTGAATGATGCATGCGTACATGACCCGTTCCCGACCCCTTTATAGATGAAGTGCTTGAAGGCGTAGGAAGATAGGAGATTTATTCCTTCAAGGATGGATTTTTGGGATACCACCATATCTATATTGTGAAGGAGGATCACCACAAGACCACATTTTTCATGGAATGGGGCTATTCTCAATATACAATCATGCGGTTTCAGCTGAAGAATGCACTAGCCATATTTTCTCGCGCAGTTGTCGCTGTATTTAAAGATTTTATTCAAAAGTTCCTGTGGGTGCATGTGGATGATTGGATTGTCTATGGACTAATTAGGGACCATCTCAACAAATTGTGACTGATGTTGGAAAGATTTCAACAGCAACAAATTGCATTAAAATCTAAAAAGTGCATTTTCTATGTGTCGTTTGGCATGCTACTTAGGTACATAGTATGCAAAGAAGGTCTATTGGTCGATCTGGTGAAGATCACACTAATCCTTCATTTACCACTGCTTATTAATGTCAATATGATTCGGAAAACACTAGGGCATACTGGATACTATCGCAAGTTTATCAAAGGATATGTTGCGATTACTGCCCCCATGGAGAAACTACTAAAAAAGGATGTAGTTTATGAATGGACTTGGGAATGTTAAGGAAGTTTTGACACCTTGAAGGCTAAGATGGCCTCTATGCCAATAAATGTTTTTCTTAATTGGAATAAATAGTTCCATGTGTACATCGATGCTTCTTCTATTGCACTGGGGGTTGTTCTTGCGCAACCAGGTGAGGGCGACCTGGATCACCCAATAGCATATGCTAGTAGAAAGTTGCCATTTGCTAAATGAAATTATACAATGATAAAAATGGAATGCATGGTGATGGTTTATGCTTTGCAGAAGTTCAGGCACTATTTATTGTTAAATTTTCATATGCTTAGGTAAGACATCAATATTTCATTTCATTTTTCATAACAAAAGCATATAAACAAGATCACTAAAAGATAGAGAAGAACAACCATACAAAAGGAACACAAATATTTATCCTGGGAAAACCCTAAAGGGAAAAACCCAGCAAAAGCTTCCTCAATATAGATGCCCCAAAAAGATAAAAGATAAAACCAGCAAGGAGATCAAAGCCTGATCCTCCTCCTTCTCCAGCTACTTCTCTTCTCCACTAATGCGCTACACAACTGAGAGTGTGTGTCATAAATGAGGAGGACTACACCTCTATTTATATTCATCCGTTCACTTAATTTAACTCATCTATCATGTAGGCTCGAGTTACACATGTAGGCTCAAGTAACCACACTGGGGTGCTAATGACCCACCTTTACAATTAGAGGGGACTGCCTCATGACTCTTATTAGTTCTTCTGATTAGGAGCATCGGGGTACAAAGTAATACAAGTGGTTCTCCTAGTAGGACCATCGGGGACCACAAATAAATACATATAAAATATTCTTTGAAGTTACAATATTTCAACACTCCCCCTTAACGAGAAGGGTATTCTATAACAACATCAACAACAACAATAATAGGAGAGAGATAGAGGACATCATCAACATCATCAGGGTGATACATCTATAAATCATTGGAAGCTTTTCAACATCATGTAGTCTTCATCTTCAATATTTAGTCTTCATCATCATCAGTACTTTGACTGCTTCGATCAGCAACATCTTCTTCAGCACTTTGACCTTTTGATTAGCAACATCATCTTCAACACTTTGACCTTTCGATCAGCAACATCTTCTTCAACACTTTGGACTTTCGATCAGCAACAACATCATCATCATACTCTGATCTTTCGATCAGAAACATCATCATGAAATCATCATTAAAACATCATCAAAACATCAACATCATCATCATAAAAATATCAGCATCAAAATATCATCCTTATCACATTCTGATCTTTCAATCAGAGTCATCATTATCATCAGCCTCTGATATTTCGATCAGAAACATCATCAACCAAACATCATCATACTCTAACATCAACTCATCATCATATTCTGATCTTTCGTCAGTACATCATCATCATCATACTTTGATAATATGGCATCATCATCATCAGGATCTCATCATCATCACATTCTGATCTTTCTATTAGAAACATCATCATCATCAGCAACATCATAATCATAAGCAACTTCTAATCTTCCGATCATAAAACATCATCATCATCATATTCTGATATTTCGATCAGAGAACATCATCATCAGCAAGTTCTAATCTTTCGATCAGAGAAACATCACCATCATCGTCAGCAACAACATCATCATCATATTCTAATCTTTTAATCAGAGAACATCATCATCATCAACAACTTCTGATCTTTCGATAAGAGAAACATCATCATCATCATATTTTGATCTTTCGATAAGAGAAAATCATCATCATCAGCAACAACATCATCAGCATATTCTGATCTTTCAATCAGTACATCATCATCATCATAAAAACATCAACATCGTCAAAACATCAACATGATCCTTCCTTTCGGAATTACGGGATTTAGGTCTTTATGGAGTTACCAATGATCCTTCCTTTCGGAATTACGGGATTCAGGTCTTTACGGAGTTACTAACGATCCTTCCTTTTGGAATTATTGGATTTAGGTCTTTACGGAGTTACTAATGATCCTTCCTTTCGGAATTACGGGATCAACACATTTGTGGAACTCAGACAATCCTTCCTATTGGAATTACGAGATAAACACATCTGTGGAACTTAGACAATCCTTCCTATTGGAATTACGGGATCAATTCAATGATCCTTCCTTTTGGAATTATGGGATTTAGGTCTTTACAGAGTTACTAATGATCCTTCCTTTCAGAATTGCGGGATCAACACAGATGTGGAACTCAGACAATCCTTCTATTGACGGGCATATGCGACTATGCACACAACGGGGGAAAACAACCCAGACCGGGATCCTTAAAGCAGGCTCCAAGCTGTTTGGGATGGTTTTTCCCGACAGGTTTAAAGACTCTGTTAGCCTGAAAGTCTAACTAAATAAAAATCTAAGAGATAGAGCTAACACTACTGATTATTTGTCAGATATATACCTATGTCTGTACAAGTTAATGAATGTTATTAATTACAGTATTGATCAACTGAGTTAAATCAGTTTATATTACAAAGATAGAAAATTAAATAACTACTAACAAGCTTGATTAATAACAAAGATACATTATATACACCTGTACATTAATAGGAAATAAAAGGAATAATCTGAATATGACATGAGTATAAACATCTGATTCAACTAGATTTTTTTAACAATATAATTAACAGAAAATAAAATATATAATTCTAACCTAAGTTCTATCCTGATTAGGAGCAATCCGGATATTTTAACTGAAATCGAATCTGCTAATAGGACTATCAATAATCTTGAAAATATTAAAAATAAATTTAGAAATCACCAAGATCATACAACAGACACGTAAACCACATACGTAACGATGTCAATCATCAAACTTACAACATAGCGTTCATCAACAGATCGATAATCAGCACAAGTCAATAGTAATACTTAATATATTTGCACAATTTCTTAAAAGAGATTATGACAAACATGAATGATATAGAAAAACAGTAACAAGAACAGGGATAGCATAAACACATGTACAAAGTATAAAACTGTAAACACATATATAATTTATCACCAGTTCAAAGACTGTATCTGCTGACAGGCAACTGTCTCGAGTTACAGAAGATCAAACCGTAGTCTTGTCCTCTCCTTTCCCAAACTATCGACCCGCTATCCCAAATGCTATCTCCCCTTAAATACATATAATCTCCAAAGATAAACAATCCTAAGAACTAGAGATAGCAAAAACGAAATCTTTAACTGATTTCCCTTAAAAATGACAAGTAAGACATGTCATTTTTCTATATATGTGGAAATGCCTAGAAATGGTAAAGATTCAATCCATAAATATCGAGAACATCAACGATGAAACAACACCTGGAAGACCTGATAATAGATTTGTTCCGATCATGTGGGGATCATCTAAAAACAGACAGCCAGCAAAATCCGAGCAAGAACAGCAACCATATTGCCTGCAATACAACACATAAAAGTGATATAATTAACACACATACAAAACTCGAAATGAAAAAAATATATAAAATAAACAAAAATAAAACAAACCAATACCTGTATAGAAATAACCTGATCATTAATCCATTATAACTTCAAAATGTGAAACCGATAGCAAATATACCCCAAAACATCACAATTTTACAGGAGCGTTGAAGACTTGGATGTTCACACCACTCGATTGACTCTGCGACTAACCCTTAAACTACATAAGCGCAACTTGAGCATTAAGCTCCTGCACCTTTTCTTCATTCTTATCATTCTCATTCTGTAATTTAAGAACCCTTCTAATCAGCTTGTTCTTATGATTTTTTAGACGCAAGAGATGCTTATCACTCGAGTCTACTTTCTCCTTTAACTTAAGATTATCGGCCTCCATCAAATCACGATTAGCTATTACCTCATTCAACCTCTCTTCCATCCTGTGGATCTTGTCTAAGAGACAAGCATAATATCCCCAACGTCATGAAAACCAGACGAGCTTGTCTCGACAGGCTTCTCTTTAGCTAGAAGGTCAATAACAGGGTCAGGCTGAACATCTTTATCAAACGCGGGAGAACCATCCTCAACAGGATTCGAGGTAGATTCAGGACCAACATTATGATCATCCACAGGAAAAACAGGGTTACTTTCATCATCGTCGATAATGAAAGTCTCGACACGAAGAGCATCATTCACCGGTGGCTTAACAATATTACCTTTGGCCATACTCCTAGTAAATCTTGCTATCACTTTAGCTTTTGATCTGTTACTTACCCGATTACATGTTTTATCAATACTGTTCTTTGGGGTAACTGGTGACAGAGTTGAATACTTCCTCATTCTTTTAGAAACTAGAGGGTTACCATTCTTTTAGAAACCAGAGGGGTACCTGGGCTTCTTACCGGAGTGGACACAGGGTCGCGACAAGCTTCGGGACTCATTCGACCGATAGGGTTTAATAGAGGCTCTCGTAAAGGACGAACTGAAACATGATTCGGCCCTTGATGCCTGTTGCAATCCTCAGGGTTATCGAACTAACAGTGGCAGAAGGCCGAAAAACCATTAGAGTCTATGAACTCATCCCAGGACAGGCTTGACTTTGACAACTCCCTATCAATTAACATATGGACTAAGCCATGGTGAAAGAGACTATGACTAACATGCTTAGGACCCTTCTTAATTGCAGATGACATTTTCATCAAAATTCGCACCAGGTAATAAGGTAAGTTCAGCAGAAAACCTATAAATGCAGACATCAACCTGAGATGGTAAACGTAAGCGGAGGAAAGCCGACCTTCACAGGTCACGTACCTGTGAAGTAAATCCAGGACCGGGTGCCATTCCTTTTTGAAGTATTTGCATGCTACTCTGGTTCGGAATGAAACCTCTTGACAAGGGTTTTTCAGTAGCTGCCGCCACTCAGTAATGTCCATCTATTTATATTTAAACCACCTCTCGCCTGCTAATGACAAACCAGTGGCAAGCGCCACTGATCTCTCGTCCACTCGAAAATGGAGATCACCTACTTCCACCTGAAAATCAACCAAGGAGACAGCGAACACCCTTGTGACTTTGGGGTTTGAATCGGATAATTTACTGACAAATGGAAGCCATCCAACAACCTCAACCTTTGCTAACAGCTCAGGGTTCAAATCCAGCAATTTCATTTCACAAGGCTCGACCCTCACCACCGGCGCCATGACCGACTGTGTCAAGGCACGTAATTGCACACAAAACAAATACCACAGCTCAGCACAAGACAGTGAACCAGATAGTGAGCACTCGGGATGCAAACCGAGGAAGAAATATAGGCAATGAAACCCTATGCATTCATAAACAAACTGTAACATGATCGGACGCAGACTATACCCCTGTAAACCCGTCATGGACGGAGGCATTATCGCTCAGAGAGGTAATCGAGTAATGAGGAATGACGGTCGAAGACTCCAGATAACTCATGTTATCATTATTTATCCGGCGTTAATGATATGAAACCTTTCTCTGTACATGAAACAGGTGTTCCATTAACCGATGGCCACGACGGAGGACAAGTACTGGGACTTAAATGTGATGGACAGAGCTCAGTACCAATGTAATGATACCGTATTGACTTCGCACCAGGTGGATCGAATTTGGAGGCGATGGCAGAGGTCATAAGGATTAAACCTTTGATCATCAATGCATAAACCTTACAGTATAATAATGTTAAACCCCGAAGGTGGCGATTACGTGATAATAATACAAACCATCACGTCGAAACCAGACTTTGCAATATAGACCATATTATAAAGATCAACATAAACAGTTATGGTAATATCAACCATGGTTTGTAAACTTAGGATATGGCACTTAAAACATTTGGCCTTCGACACTCTAGGATTTACCTAAGTTATAACAAACCACCCATGCATAACCATTAACCAACCTTGCAATAAAATCTATGGTAATGCGAGAAATCATACCAAGATCAACCATTCCAATATCTCAACCTTATCAATAATTATAGTAACAAAACCAAGTAATAAAATCAATTGATAATTTTTTGGATAAGATTTCAAGATTAGGTTATGATAAAAGATATGAGAATTGATAATGGTAATTTTGTCACATAACCTATGGTTTGCAAAGGCTGCTTAAAAAACATAAAATTTCACTGATTCAGTAGCTCGCAGAATCTCATTATTTCAGCAGCTGGTGATTCATTAGATTTGCTTTCGGAAATTCGAACATTTCATCAAACAAAATAGGATTTTGTTTGATGAAATAATGTTTTTTAAGGCTGTTGGGCAGGGGCACAACACCTTCCTATTGGAATTACGGGATCAACACATCTGTGGAACTCAGACAGTCCTTCCTATTGGAATTACGGGATCTATTCAATGATCCTTCCTTTCGGAATTATGGGATTTAGGTCTTTACGGAGTTACTAATGATCCTTCCTTTCAGAATTATGGGATTTAGGTCTTTACAGAGTTACTAATGATCGTTCCTTTTGGAATTATGGGATCAACACATATGTGGAACTCAGACAATCTTTCCTCTAGAAATTACGGGATCAACACACGTTCTTGAGTATCAAAGTCACCGTATCCGTTCTGAACCGAAGTTCAAGGATGATACAATCCTACCACATTCACTGGGACCGAGATCTCTGGATACATTTTGAACCAAGGTCCAGGGATGATGTAATCCACCACTTTCACGGGGGCTGAGACCTCTAGATACATTTTGAACCGAGGCTCAGGGATGATGCAATCCACCACTTTCACGGGGGCTGAGACCTTCGAATACATTTTGAACCGAAGTTCAAGGATGATGCAATCCTACCACATTCACGGGGGCCGAGACCTCCAGATACATTTTGAACCGAGGTTCAAGGATGACGCAATCTACCACTTTCACGGGGGCCGAGACCTCCAGATACATTTTGAACCGAATTTTAGGGATGATGCAATCATACCACATTGACGGGGGCCGAGACGTCTGGATACATTTTGAACCGAAGTTCAGGGATAATGCAATCCCACCACATTCATGAAGACCGGATCTATTTTGGACAGATGTCCCAGGATGATACAATCCCTCTTCATTCTCGAGGATCGAGGTCACTGGATCACTTTTAGACAGATGTCCCGGGATGATACAATCCTTCTTCATTCTCAAGGACCGAGGTCACCGGATCACTTTTGGATAGATGTCCTGGGATGATACAATCCCTCTTCATTCTCGAGGACCGAGGTCACCAGATCGCTTTAGGGCAGATGCCTAGGGATGATACAATCCCACTGCAACATCACTACTCCCCCTTTCGAGGAAGTTTCTTCTGAACCTCACCAAGCTTATCTCGAAAGTGTTCGAACTTTACTCGAGACAGAGGCTTCATTAGCACATCAGCAACCAAACCATCATCATCTACATCTTCAGTATGTGAATACTGAACTATCACCATTTGTGTCTCCAGTATGTGAATACTGAAAGCATCATCATCTATATCTTCAGTATAGAAATACTGAAAGCATCATCATCTCTATATTCAGTATAGAAATACTGAAAGCATCATCATCTCTATATTCAGTATAGAAATACAGAATCATCATCATCTGCATCTATAGTATGTAAATACTGAAACATCATCTATATATTTAGTATGGGAATACTGAAAAATAATCATCTACATCTTATCTCATATGTAGAAATACCGAATTTTTATGTGTTACAATCGGAACATAGGGGTCTCTGTCATCACAAATCTGGTTATCACATAGAATCATTGTAGTATCCATCTTCAGGTCAAAGAGACTTGATATCAGCTTCCGAAGCCGTATGACTTCACAACTTAATAGAGCAATCTACTATGTATTTTGCTTCAGCCGTGCTACGAGAAACACTAGACTGTTTCCTGCTAAACCATGAACTCATAGTAGACCCCAAACAAAAGCATCTACCTAATGTGCTTTTCCTATCTGAGATAATTCCAGCCCAATCTACATTTGTGTATCCATACAATCTATACTCATGGATACCATCATAGTATAGACCAAAGTCTATAGTCCCTTTTAGATATCTCATCACATGTTTTGCGATTACTAGGTGAACCCGTCTTAGTTGAACAAGATATTGACTTAAGGTGTTCACAGCAAAACAAATGTCTGGTCTAGAATTTGTTCAGTACATTAATGACCCAATGATTTTTCCATAATGAGTCACATCCACTAACTCTCATGAGTCATCAGCTAACAGCTTCAGGTTGGAGTCCATGGGTGTGGCCATGGATTTGCATTCCAACATATTGAATCTCTTCAATATCTCTACCACATACTTTCCTTGGTTGAGAAATATTTCTTCTGAACTTTGTCATATTTCCAGACCTAGGAAATAGTGCATTAACCCAAGGTCTTTCATCTCAAATTCTTCTGCTATTTTCTTCTTGCTTTCCATGATTTGTTTCTCCTTCCCTGTCAAGGATAAGTCATCCACATATAATAACATGATGACATGTTCATCTTCTACAACCTTGAGATAAAGGTTAGGATCAACTTTACTCTTGGTAAAGCCCATAATTGACAGGAAACTGTCTATCCTTCCATACCAAGCTCTGGGAGCTTGCTTCATGCCATAGATGGCCTTCTTCAAATTACATATATGAGTCCATATGTCTTCAACTTCGAATCCTTTCGATGTAAAACTCTTCCCCAATCATACCATTAAGGAAGGATTGTCTTTACTTCATCATGGAAGCAACTAACATCATAGTTCTGAAGGAAGTGTACCTTGCTTCCTGGAGTAAGTGTCTCTTCAGAATTAATTCCCTCTTTCTTATAGAAACCTCTAGTCACGAGTCTTTCCTTACTTCTATCAGCGACATATTTTATCTTGCAAATCCATTTGTAAGATACCACATTCTTGCTTTGTGGTTTGAGTACTATATCCCAAACATCATTCTAGTATTCTTTTATCATAACATCTTCCATGAGTTCATCTTGTCAGATCATCAACATATCCTAGTCTTCTGCATTCAACTTTGAAGGTTGGAACCCAAAAGTCTCGATCCATCAAGAAGCTATCCAACATGTCGTACCGTGTCGAACTCAGATATCTTCTGTAGTCACTCCCCTTGAAGTGGAGTATTATCTTCCTTCTTCATTCTGTACAGGTGGTTCTATGCTTGATATATACCGGTCAATAGAGTATGTCATGTCATAGTCTATTCTTTCTGAGGAAAATCACGAACCTTGCTTTGTACACTTGTTCTTGTATATCCATATGGAGGATACTACATACTTTCCTTTATGTCTCGAAATCATATCGTATACATCATTCCCCATGATCAAATGTTATTCTTTGATCATAGCTTATTTCATAGGATTCTTTTCTTCATCTTGAGTTATCTCTCATACCCATGGTAGTCTTCATCCTTCGAGGTGGATCTACCGCTCTTTGAAGCTCTTTCTTCCGTCATGGTGTCTTTGACCCTGGGAGCTTCAGATTCATGTTTATTGAATTGTCATCACTTGTTCTTTGGAACAAGTCTCATCCTTATTTTCATGTAGGAGTTTGTACAGGACCTTTCCTACAATTCAAATGCACTAGTTGCATGGTTAGAACTATTTCGTAAATCATATGCATAATGACAAATTATTATGCATCATGCAACTGTTTAGCCAATACAACATTCATCCATATCTCACAGAAACTTTCTAGACTAATCCAACGTGTCAGCAAAGAGGTTTGATAATTAGCAATGGAGAGTTGTATAGCACCATGAGCTACTTACCCATCACATGCATATTAGTAGTATAGAGTCATTAATGCAAACAATGTATCATGCATAACACATCAATTGAATATAATCAAATGTAAAACAATATCATGAAATGACAATTGAATACTTATCTTTTATTTGTTTCATGGGTAGACTCCATCTTGATCATTCTGCTTTATCGTCATTTCTTATCCAAATTATAATATGGATAAGAAGTTCGTCAAGAATTGATTTCTTCATATTCCTCATCGCTTGAGGGATCTTCTTTGAATGGTGATAGCTTGATCTTCAATTTGCTCCCATATTTCTTCTTCTCTTCTTATGAGACGGGCTTCTTCTTCTTCCCAAAGTCAACTGAAAGTAATCACTTTCTTCTGGAACACATTCCTCACATGAATGAATCCCATGATCATGGGAGGCCATTCAAGGTGGATATCACCACTTCTACATTCTCTGCTTCTTCTTCTACTGCTTCAAGATGTTATGCATTCTCGATCTTCACATTCTTCAATTGTTTTCTCAAATTCATCTTCTAAATTATGTTATTATATTCAAATAGATTGATCAAGAAATCAAACATCTTCGGTGTCTTTAGGGAAGACACTTGTGGTACAAGTTGATCCGTGATTGAATCAACAGTGATCTTCTTGGCCTTGATCAAGTTCTTCTTGTGTAAGGCTTTGAGGCTCATCTCCCTTTAGAATTGGAACCTCTCTGCTCATGTAGGTGTCCAATTAATTTTCTTTAGAGACATCAAATACTTTCATTATTGGAAGTTTTCAACTTCACCAATCTTATCATCAAGATGATGTGATAGATCACTTTGAAATGAGAACCTCAAATGCAAATAGGAAAATATTAGATCTTGCCGATTTGAGGTGTCCGTCCTGCTTCCGGAGCTGGCTAATCTAGGGTTTGTAAGAGAAATCCTAATTTTAAAAACTTGGAATCTTTTAGATCTGATTGGATAGAAAGATATATCTCTTCAAATGGAGCTGTCCAATGTACTCCTTTTCTGAAAACAGTGGAGGGAAGCTCCTGGAACAGGAGGCCCTAGTTTTCCAATTTCTTCTGCAGAAATTTCTGTTACTGTTTCTGTGATATCTCCAAAATTAATGCTCTTATATGTCTGAAATTTCACATTGAGGTAACCTCACATGTCCCTGATCCAACACCAAAGGTTTCATCAGAGTTTGTTTCACCAATTTGTATTTATGATCATTTTCCCAAGGTGACTTGTTACAGGACTGTTCAGAATAGTGAAGTTGTTGGCATGTCACATGTCACTGGTTCATCTTCAGGTTCGAAAATTAGGACCATAGAAAGTAATGTCTGTTCTCTCTCTGTAAAATCTTCAGGAATTCTATTTGGACCTATGTAGCCGAAGCAATAGCAATTTTCCCTAGGTATCCTATTTAGGGATGAATTCTGGAAGAGGATGGAACCCTAACTTGGAGGGATCATATATCCTAGAATATAGAGAATATGAGGCTGAATTTTGGACAAAATGTTCATCAGGATTTTATATTCGGTATCTAAAAGTTTCCGCTCTTTTACCTTCACCAATATTGGGATATAGAAAATATACCAAAACTTAGCAGTTTTAGTATTTAGGGTTTTTCTAACTCCGGGTCAAACTAGGGTTTGACTTTCCCGAAGATTCACCCAACCAAAAATATTGATCCAGGTCTCTAAAATTAAATTTTTATGAGAGAAATCCTATGCTGGGCTCACTCAAAAATTCTTCTTCTGCAAGAAGCCCTAATTTCACACACGAAAAACTGAAAATGCTCGGAATTGAATTCCGCTTCGATAGAAAGATGCGCCCTTCAATGGAGAGTCAGCCTAGCCTTCTTTTGCTGATCGATTGTGGAGAGAGAAAAAAAAAGTAAGAAGCCCTAGATTTTGTAGCTGCACAATGTCTTCTTTTCAGGGTGGCTCTGATACCATTTTAAATTTTCATATGCTTAGCTAAGACATTAGTATTTCATTTCATTTTTCATAACAAAAACATATAAACAGGATCACTGAAAGATAGACAAGCACAACCATACAAAAGGAACACAAAGATTTATCCTGGGAAAAACCCAGAAAAAGCTTCCTCAATATAGATGCCCCAAAAGATAAAAGATAAAACCAGCAAGGAGATCAAAGGCCGATCCTCCTCCTTCTCCAGCTACTTCTCTTCTCCACTAATGCGCTACACAAGTGAGAGTGTGTGTCATAAATGAGGAGCACTACACCTCTATTTATAATCATCTGTTCACTTAAGTTAACTCATCTGTCATGTAGGCTCGAGTTAATCATGTAGGCTCGAGTTACACATGTAAGCTCAAGTAACCACACTAGGGTGCTAATGACCCACCTTTACAATTAGAGGGGACTGCCTCATGACTCTTATTAGTTCTTCCGATTAGGAGCATCGGGGTACAAAGTAATACAAGTGGTTCTCTCGGTAGGACCATCGGGGACCACAAAGAAATACATATAGAATATACTTCGAAGTTACAAAATTTCAAAATTTATTGGGCAGACATTTCAAGACCTTCATCGATCATTCTGCTCTGCAATACCTGGTCAATAAGCCTATGTTGGGGGGGAAGATCTGTCGATGGTTGTTACTCTTCCAGGAGTTTGAATTTGAAATAGTTATAAATCCCAGATGATTAAACATTGGTCCAGATTATCTATCTCATGCAAAGAATGGTGAAGAACTGACCAATATTGATGATGGTTTTCCAGATGCCCAATTGTTCCATGTTGACATCGCAGATGATCACTTAGCATCAATTATTCAGTTTTTTGCCACTGGTGTCGCCTTAGAGGACATGTAAACTAGCCAAAAGAAGCAGTTGGTCATGAAGGATTCTAATTTTCAACTAATTACCGCATGAGCAAGGTATCATTCTTAAAGAAGCACATGCAAGAATTGCGGTAGGCCACTATGGAGGATGGGCTACTGCATGGAAGGTGTTGCGTGTCGAGCTATGGTATCCTACATTGCATAATGAAGGTGCAAATTATGCAAGGAGATATCATATATGCCAGTGTGTCAGTAAACCATCGCAGTGGGATGAGATGCCACTGGTACCGTAGGTGACTCTACAACCATTTTAAAAATGCGCTATGGATTTTGTGAGTCCTATTAATCTACCAGGGAAGCAAACTGGTGCGTGATATATTATTACTGCAATCGACTATCTGACTAGGTGGGAAGAAGTTGCACTGGTAATAGATTGTACTACTACGATAGCAACATGGTTCATTTTTGAAAACATTATGACATAGTTTGGGTGTCCTAGGATCTTGATGAGTGACCAGGGAAGTCACTTTGTCAACTAGACAGTGAAAGTGCTAACTGAGGAATTGCAGGTGCAACACAAGAGGAGTACACCATACCATCCATAAGCGAAAGGGACTGTCGAAGAATTCAGCAAAATTTTGGAAACAACGCTAACTACGGTATGTAATGCTAACCACGATGACTGGGACCTAAAAATTCCTGCAGTACTATGGTCCTATCGCACTACTTGCAAACGGCTAACCGGATAGACATCATTTAAGCTGGTCTATGGGCAAGAGGCAGTCATGCCAATGGAGTATATTGTTCCTAGTTTGCACATTGTTGCGGCGACAAGAATGGATAATGTAGAAGCATTAGAAGAGCGAATTGTGCAGTTGATCCAGCTTGAAGAAGACCTCTTTATTGCTAGCTTCCATCAACATGTTGCGGAGGATTGACAGAAGGCATGGCATGATCGCCACATTAAGAAAAAATAGTTTACAAAGAGTGATCTGGTGTTGCTATATGATAGTAAGTTCATCAAGCATCCCGGTAAGTTACAAATGCACTGGTTAGGTCTGTATCTTGTTCATTCTATTACTTCTAGAGGTGTAGTTCAATTACAACAATTAGATGGCATGGTTTTTCTGATGCTAGTCAATGGGGGTCGCTTGAAGCCCTATAGGATCGGGCCAAAGTTGTGCACTGCTTGAAGTGCTAAAAACAAAAAAACAAAGATTTTGTTTCAAAACAGCAAGGTATGCCCAGAGGAAGAGGTTTCACAAGGTTAGAGTTTGTAGTGATGAATGGTTGACCACTCGCAACAGTTGCAGGGCTATGGGTTGGTCAAATCAAGTAATAAATGCAGGTAGTTAAAATAGTTGGATGGTGGTGCTTGTTGAAGCGACGCGCATTAATGGTTGATCTGACCGTTAGAGGAGTAGAATTGACATTGGATTTGGCATCATTAATACAAGATTTAGTAATAATGGTGATAGTAGATTTGGTAATGATGAGTTTGAATTGGAAGTGGCTATAAAAAGTGCACAGGATATAGGAGGATGGCATTGTTCAATCGAGCGAGCAGCATGTTAAAGCAGATTGTGAATTGTGCAGTGGGTTGTGAGTTGTTGAGTGAGTTGCAACATTGAAGGTTAGAGTTGTCGAGTACATTTTCAGGGTTGGGGCATGAGGCATGCTGAGCGAACTTGACGCCATTGAGATTTAAAGTGAGTTAGAGTCCCCTATTTGGCCTACAACTATTTAAGAAGAAGTCATGAGCATGCCGGTTGGCTCATAGTTTATCCCTAAGTGGAAGCAGCAGGCTCATAATCCTAGTTCCATGCTGCCACAGAAGAGGCAAACCTGCACATCAACGAGGGTGCAAGGAGAAGGAACTGCATAGACTAATCCATTGAGATTGGGTGCTATCAAGTCTATGGCACCTCAGGGCATCTCTGTTCATGACATTTTGGGATATGTCACTCCTACGCATCCAGGAGCAAAGCTGAGGAAGCCAATGAAAAGTCAGATGTGTCCACCAAAATTTCCACTGTTGCTAGAAGGGATGACATGCTCAGTCGACATCATCCCTGCCTTAATCAGGTTAAAATTTGAATACCATGACTTGTTATTACACAAATATGTTAGGGATGAGCCCTATGAGTCAGCCCCGATGGTGCCTGGTGCCCTGATTCGACGGATTCCTCAACCTTGGGCGAGTGGGTTAGACCAATCTGGATTGTTGGGGCTCATCAATATGACTCATTTTGGGTGATTGAATGAATCCCATCTGTGTGTTAAGAAACCGGTGGCTTGTTTTCACGGGGGGACACTTTGGTTGAATACGTTGATCCCTATTATAGTAGATTTGATCGCAAGCACAACAAGCTTGCCGAAGCCCAGGGAAGATCCGACAAAGTATATCCATGGGAGGGATACTGATAAAAATCTTGCTAAGCAGTTGAAGGATCACTTTGGCTTACAATGTGATGGCCATGCTTATCGAATCGATAGCATTAACTCATAAGCGGTGCACATTGGCACAAGGATTTTGGAAAGTAAGGTTGTTAGAGGAAATTGACCGGTCCAATGTAACTCAAGTGTTTTCTCATGCGCCCAGAAGTGTCCTGAGGGGGTGCAAGTGAATTCATCTCTATTTTTTGCTGAACCAATTGCTAGAAGATGCGATTGTTGCTCAGACTGGGTTTCCATTTTCATATAGTTGGTTGTTGATCCTTATTGCGCTAGTTTCCTGGATGAAATTGGAATATTTTCAACCGATGACAGTTGATGCAGCAAAGGTGTGCCGAGGTCGAAGAGCCCATTCGATAAGCAGAATGTGTCATTCATTTTTTGGTTTATTGAGAAGTACTACATGTCGTAGCTATCGTTGTTCCCTTAGTACCTCCTTATGTAGTGGCCAAGTATCAGCTACTTATTCGGTTCACCATCGGGCCCCACTCTATCTACATTCAAGCGCGATGGGACCTCGACTGACAGTGGCTACCTTTGGCATACAAATTCACAATGAAAGAGTTAGATGCTATCATTCAAGATTGGTCGATGGAATGACGCAACCAGATGAATTAGGAGGAATTGTCTAAGGAGCTGCCACTTGATGCCCCCGAAGAACCTGCCTAAAAGGAGCTTAACATTCATGATTCTGACAATGAGTCATCGACAGACCTGTTACGGAGAGAAATTCCAATGGCTTGGGTTACCACAACAGACAACTTGAATCCAGAAATCAATCCTTTCTAATATGCAATAGAAATCAAATATCTAACACTAAAGGATCAGACCTCGTACCTTATTCTAGACGGTTGAAGTAGATCCCCATTGAGCTTTCCAACTTCGGCTTGAATTGACGAATCACTTCCTCAAAAACAAGTAAACAAGACAAGCATACTATATATATTTGTGTTATATCTATTCTAGAATATATAATCAACAATGTATAAGCATTTGAAATCATCCATGGATAAAATATTCATTCAAACATACATGATTGGACATGAAAAGATATTTCTATTAATATAAAATTAGAGATTATGATGGATCCAACCTCTGTTGGCACGTCTGCAAATCGGAGAAACTGAATCCCCCACTTGGTCCTACACCACCTCAATCCTCCATCTCTCGATAGCAAGCTCACAAGCAAAAGGCAATCTTGGGAAGAACACAAAAGTGCTACAAGGGACAAAGGGATGCAGACTCAGGAACAAGTTCTGGCAACAATGGACTATAGTTTCTTTGCTTTCAATTCTCTTATGCCTTCAATGTATCCAAAGAGTTCCTTATATATATTTTCAAAGGGGTAATGAAAGGTCGAATCCGAGCGATCTCAAGGCATATGGAAGGCCAGGAGTCAAGTGAGTCAGATCCATGTCAAGGAAAACTACAAAAGGATTTGTATTTTGCACACATCCCGATGTACACGGTTTTAGGGGTCAAACCCATGTATATACATGATTAGGGGTTTAAAAGTCACGTGTATCAATTTTCACATGTTTATAGGGATGGTCTAGGGAGCATTAAAGGACAAAAAATGGTCCAAGGGGTCTAAGGAGTCTGTAGAGGGACAGGGGAAGGCCATACAAGTATGATTCACCTGTAGTGGTAAAATCAGCTATAACAGATGCTCCCTAATGTGTGAGGTCAGAGGGGTCATACGATGGCCAAAATACAATATAATTCCATCCCAGAAGTGGAGTGATGAAGGATCCCAAATGGAAGACCAGCCACCCAATCAACATAGTATAATGATACAACTCTGCACATAAATGCAAATACATATAGCAGTCCTGGATACATAAGAGTGCAATGGCCATGAATAGGCATGATACAAAATATCACATAAGTGGTCATCGACACGTACAATATAGATAGATCAGAATCTCCATGATGAAGATATACAAAGGATCATGATCTCCATAATGGCTGAAGATGTATAATGGATCAAGATATCCATAATAGCTGTAAATGTCTGACATATACTGGAATCAAGTCACGAGAGCTGAAATCTCATGAACACTGGCACGATCAAGGAGGTAGTATATAAGAGATGCCACCAATCTGGAAGGTCTTCTACACAAACTGCTACGAGTACATGTCCTACTATTTGAATAGAGGCGTCGAGGTCAAACATAGTAGTCCATTATCTGATTACTGATCATTGATGTATACCGTTAATAGGTGCGAGATCACCCACCGATACTGAAAATGGGAATCAAGGTACTAGAGTGCAAACTAACTTTTGTGAATAAATGTGTTGAGGTCCAACAGTTGAGAGGATCCATCGATCAGGGGACATTGATGTATTCCCACAAAATGTCGATGGTGAGAGAACCTGCCACTGATGACTGCAAGTCTCAAGGCACTAAAAAATGACTCTAGATTCCAATCCCATAATAAATGATTTGAATTCAATGGGATGAAATACACTGGAATGAGGGCATTAAAGCATCCCCCATCATCCAACAAGAGGTACTCAACAAAGCTGTATAATGTGGAAGGCCTCGATCATAATGTGCACGAACCAGTAACTGTACCGGGAATGGCCGACATGCAAAGTCAAAATAAATGAGGCCCATGGTTGACTTAGGTTTCAACATCCTTCAAACAAGATCATAACAGAAAATGATAACCAAATAAAGGCAGCAAAGACTCGAGATACAAAAATGGGACATCTCTGTGACATAGGAGGCATCGACAGAGGCTCCATGGGGACTGGAAGCTTAACCAGTCAGTGGAGATAAAATCAGATAAACAAGTACAGCTCCTAAATTCAAACTATAAACCTAACCAATGGATGCAATATAAAGTTCTCTGTTTGAAGGCAACACAACTCAACAACTTCCAAAAGATAACATCTTTCCTTGTTCTGCTTTTTGGTTTTTTGATTTTTTTTTGGAATTTTTCAAATATTTAAAAAGCTTGAAAAAGAATAAAATGGCTTTATAGTTACAAAATAGGAGGAGACGAGTGTCATATGGGAAAACAAACTAGTTCCAAGCAGTGGAACATACCTATCCTCAATGCAAGGATACATGTGTAGGATAGCGACACTCGAGGGAAAATCCCCTCCCGGTAAAAATAGGGAATCAAGTTGCAAAGGATATATAAAATAGCTCTGCATGGCTAGACATTAGACAATATCGAGCTATATGGCTGAAGCTCAATGTCAGGGAAGCCGGCGTAAGGCTCAATAAGGCAGGAAAAGCTCATGAAAATGCAATTGCAACTTGACATAAGGGAGTCCTGAGGGAAATAGGCCAGCAAAAGATCAAGAGGAGTATGACGCTCTTGCGAAATTTCATGGCAATACTATACAATGGACTCCCATGCCCTAAGGGACAAAACGCCAGCATGGGAACCAAATGAAAATAAGGCGCTAACTAGGGTACCCATGTAAGGTCAAGATCTACCACTCGTATCATGCCACTTCTAAAACAACAAGAATGTTCCATGACATAATAGAGTGGGTTCATACCTAAGGCTATAATGAAATGGTCATAAGGTCATGAAAAATGCAAATAGTGATGAAACCTAACCTATATGCTAGTTTAGACATGATACCTTAAATTGGCACGAACAGGTCAATCCAATGGCTGAAATGACACTCAAAAAGGTCTCCTACATCATAAATTAGTCCAAAAACGGTCCAAAAGGATTAGAAATGGTCCAAACTATAGGAAAGGGGGTAAAAATTTTCAAAAATTTGAAAAATTTCTATAAATAGTAAAAAATTCAAAACATTATAAAACATTTGAAATTTTTACCCATTTGAGCTCAGAACTTCAACAGCGAATTCCAGGAGACCTAGCCGGCAGAATCCACTACTGTTTTTTCTAGGTACTTACCCATGCTCTACTCTTTCATTTTAATGCAAATTTTGTCAAATTCCATGGTGTATTTAGCATTCTAGGCCATTCTAACATAGGCATCATGGCCCACGCAAAAATCGAGGGTTTTTCCACGTATAGGGCTGCATATACGCGGAAAACGCCCTCACATTCATGTACATACGCGGTTGTTTGGAAAACAGTTGCATATGTGGCCGCGATCAATGTTTTTTAAGCATTATAATGGACAAAACTCAAATTTTATGTGCAGGATGGTCCTAGAATGGAGATAACATGAACATGGTGATGTAGAAGAGGCAGTAAGGGTAGATCTAATGGCTCAACAAGCGTTACATGCATGTGGTATTTGCAAATTTTGGTGTCTTGGTGGCTTAAGGGCCAAACCAGGACTATTGCAGATGTTAGTGGACTACTGCGATCCAGACTTAGAGTTGTTCCAGATAGACGAGATGTCCCTCACCATAGAAGTAGAGGACATATAATTTATTATTGGACTTTCCTGAAGGGGGGAAGTGGTGAACCTACGCTCTCGCAGTCTCGGAGGTGTCCTGACTATAGATGAGTACATTGTGGTGTACTACTATCTGGACATAGAGAAGGTGGGGAGTTAGATCCCAACTAACTCCATATAGGTGCTGGGCCTAAAGGCCATCCTATTGACACTAGGAAGGATAGCAGGCTTGGATTCACTTCACTAGGCCTTGTGGCCTTTGATGTTCTATACAATGGAGTGCATGAGACCCACAGTATATGATTGTAGCATTGCACTACTGGGAAACATGAAACACTAGCTCAGTGAGTGCAAGATGGGTAGAGTGCGAAACTTCGGTTTCAATAGCATACTGAGCACATTTTTCTCTGAGCGTGTTCCAGGATTGAGCCCTAGAGTTGACGTTCCTCTACACGGTGTTCGAGATTCGGCCCAACGGTGTTGGGTAGATGCGATGCGCAGACTTGGTGGAGGTAGGGTGTCCAACCCCTATCTAGCTGATTTCTTTCCATGGTGGCAATGAAAGATAGTTGCCATCGATGACTACCCCTATGTGGGGATAGATTTCTGAGGAGAACCAGACATGCCGTTACCACCAGGATCAGCATACGGTGACATAGGTAACAAATCTCGACACTCTTTTTAAAATTTTTGAGTTATTTAATTTTTTGTGTTTTCTGATTATGTGGAATCAAAAGACATGTTTTTGGGTGACAATACATAGTGACATCTACCATATGCATGCAAATGTGGGACCATGGTGGCCTGAAGGCTTCCCTCTTCATAGACGAAGGGGAAGAGGAGACGATATCACGGGTGTGGATGCGGAGCGGACGCTCCAAAGCATTCATACCAACTTCATGAGACTGACACATAGAGTACCCATGGCACAAGTCGAGGACTTGCCTGAGGCCATGCAGCGCCAGGTGGTGGGTGTACCATGAGCATGGGTGCATTTATTTCGATGGCTAACTAGAGCCGTAGTGACATTCCAGGATCACAACCCCCCTCCTCCTCCACAGGCTTAGATACCTGGGAGTGACACATTTTGTACTACCGTGTATTATATTTTTTTGGCTCAAGAGCCCCATTTTTGTATTATGACACTATGTAATACCACATTTTGGATGTTTATAAAAACTTTTATGATGATCGGTTTATTTATTTACATGTGTAAAAATTTATGTTTGTGATGAGCTTATTGTGTATGAAACAAATGCCAATATAACACGTAGTTAGCATATGAGTCAGCAACTTGATTATTCATTCTTGGAATATGTATGTATGTTATAATGTCAAATTGGCATTATAATAATCTCGCACGTAAGAATATTCTTAATAATGTTGGATCTCTAACATGGTACAAACCATTAAGCTGTGAAACTACTAACTTCGAATCAAGACGTACCTCAAGAGAGAGAACGCCATGTAAAATGGCATCCCGTAGAAGCTCAATAACGGCACTATATTAAGCATCATTATTTGAAGATGGCCGTAAATATACACCTCCTGAAGACAATACCTGACCCATGGGAGTATAAATCACCCAAGCAGCAGAGGATGAGTGTTGAGTGTGACGGCTCACACCATCCGCAAATCCTATGAAGGTGGAATATTCCATTGACATCTGCCAAAAGAAACGAAAACTAATCACAAACCCGATCACCATAAGAAAAATACCTACCTATGCAAAATTGTACAATAATATACAATAACCAGCCTTGGCTGAAAATCATGCATAGTACTTTTTGAGATAGAGCCCATTTCTAGGCTCTGCCAAGGCCATTCCCTCATAATCCACTAACTCATAAGCACCCTTCTCTAACACACGTTTGACGACGTAAGGACCACGCCACATGGGGTTAAACTTTCCTACCCCCAAGGGTTCTTTCAGTTGATCCCACAAAAGGACCAAATTTCCCTCACTAAACCTCCTTGGACGGACAGACTTACCGTACTGGAACTTTACGCGATGCTTATTTACTTATAGAGCCACCAAGGCATCTCAACGTTGCTCATCAAGTTGCTCAAGATGGACCAAATGCTCGTCCAACGGGGAAGTGTCTGGTAAGACCTCTATGGCTAGCTTCAAAGAAGGAATCTCACACTCAACCGTCAATACTGACTCCACTCCATGTATAAGTTGATATGGATAAAAACGTGTGGCAGTCTTAACGACGGTTCTATAAGCCCAGAAAGCCAGATATAGCATAATGTGCCAATTATTCTTTCTTTTTGCGATGGTTCGTTGGAGAATGGATTTGAGTGATTTGTTCACTGCTTTTACTTGTCCATTCGCTTGAGGGTAGTAAGAGGAGGAATGCTCTTGTTTATACCCTAACTTTGATGCCAACTCTTCCATCATATGATTCTGAAAGTGCGAGCCATGGTAAGTGACAAGCTCTTTCAGAATCCCAAACCGAGTAATAATCTAGTATTTAACTATCTCACCGAGCAAGGCTGTCTCACCATCATATTTAACTATAGGCATAGCCTCGGCCCATTTCGTGAAGTATTCAATAGCCACTATGATATGATGATGCCCCCCGGCTGAAGCTGGGTTGAAATCCATAAAATCTAGCCCCCACTTAGTGAAGGGACCAGTGGTGATGATGGGATGTAATGGGGCAAGTTTCGATCCCATATTACATGCAAACACTTGGCAAGGGTGGCACCTCTTGATCGCATCTACACAATCCTTAAAGATCGACGGCCAGAAATAACCCGCTCTTAACATTTTTTGGGATGTTGAAAGCCCAGATAAATGACCACCACATGCCCCTCTGTGGCAATCATTCAGCACTACCTCAGCCTCTTCATGAGTTAAACAATGTCATAAAATGGAATCTACCCCATGGTGGTACAAAGTGTTATCCACTATGAGGTAATTCTTAGACACGTGACATAACCGTCGTCGTTCATCCCGTGAGAGTTGAGTAGGGACCTTCAATGTTTGTAAATATATAATGATATCCCCATACCATGGATCTAAAGTTGAGACTAAGAATATGTGCTCATCGATAAAATTATCTTCACAAACCAACTCCTCAGCTTCGCTTGGGAAATCTGATATAAGCTCCGCAAAAATTACCGATTTCTTCGATTTTGCCGAAACAAACTCAAGATCGAATTCTTGCAATATGACAATCCATTTATTATATTTTCCCCCAATCATCCTTCGAGTGAGGATGGATTGAAATGAATTGACATGGGATACAACTAAGGTCTGGCAAAGGAGAATATAATGTCTCAACCGTTGAACCGCATGTACGGTATCTAAGGAAAGCTTATCGACATGGGAATAACGGATCTCCACATCAATAAGATTCCAGCTCAGATAGTATATGACATGATCTTGGAGCTCCTCATCCTCTTGAACCAAAACCATACCAATCGTCTTCATCGACGCAGCCACATAAAATAGAAAATCACGGCTATAGTCTGGGGGACTAATCACTGAGGCCGATGCTAGGGCTTGCTTGAGTGCATCAAAGGACTCCTGGGCTCACTCATCCCAACAAAAGGTGGTGTCCTTCTTCAAAAGATGCATGAAGCCTCTAGTAAAATTGACAAAATTGACAACGAATCTCTGTAAGAAGTTTTCCATGCCTTGCAAACATTGAAGATGACGAATGTTTTTCGGGGGAGAAAACTGAAGTATTGCCTCAACCTTCAAAGGGTCGACTCTTATACCCTCTTTAGAAACAATGAATCATAATAAGAGACCAATATTCACACAAAAGATTCACTTGTGAGGATTTAACCTGACCAAATAATGGCGGCCTTTTTCGAATACTAATCTCAAATGATAGGAATGACGAATTCTCATATGAGAATGAGCAGCAAGGTCATCCAACAATACTTCGATAATCGATTTGAGATCATGGAAGATCAAGGTCATAGCTCGCTGAAAAGTAGCTCTGGTGTTCTTAAGGCCAAAATTCATTTTTCGATATGCAAAAGTTCCCCAAGCACAAATAAATGCAGTCTTATGTTGGTCCTCAGGTTTAATTTGTATCTGATTATATCCGGAAAAGCCGTCCATAAAGGAAAAAACCTCGCTACCTACACACTCATCCAAAATCTGATCAATAAATGGTGTGGGGAAATTGTCCTTAGGACAGGCATGATTCAAATCACGGAAATCAATACATATGCAGATCACTCCCTACTTCTTATCAACCGAAATGGGGTTTGAAACCCACTCCATCAAGGGAACGTGATAGATAAAACCGGCTTTCAATAGTTTCTCTATCTCTATCTTAATCGTGGGTGCTTTCCTAGGATTCACCGCACATAAGCATTGTCGAACAGGCTTAGCATTGGGACAAGTCTTAATCTTGTGTTCAACAATGCAAGGGTCGATACCTGAAATTTCATCATCAGACCAAGCAAAGATATCACAAATTTTCTTAAACAACTCGGTGTATTCTTGAATCTCAGCATGGGAACATTCTGCCCCAATATAGACATTCTCTATCCTACCAGGATCGCGAGAGATATTGATAGGAATCGTTGGAGATATATTTTCCATGTTTCCATCAGCTATTGGACCAGGAAAGCTTAATGGAACCATAGGACTACCAATTCTCTCAGTAAGAACCTCCCTAAATTCCTCACGCTCCAAGAGGTCAAGCTTGGGAATAAAGTAATATCTATGATGGAACTCTGCCCATGGTGGCTCAACTCCCGACATGGCCTCAATAATCGCTTTGTCTGAAGGAAACACACTATCAAGGAAGTCGTGCATGTGAGAAGACTATACTGCCCATGCAGGCAGCACATATGGGTCCTCCTCCTCCGTCTACGAAGAGGAAGGACTAGGCTCTACAACACACTCAAGATTAGCTTGATAATATACCATAGTTGGAGGCAACGACGCGTCCATCACGATGGGATCATTCGAAGTACTCGGTGTAGGAAGAATCCAAGGATCTTCCATATGACTCGTGTGAAAAGAAACTGATCTCATAGATGTCGAAATCTCACAGGAACTAGACCCTATCATAAGGATAGGTGCACGACAACTAAAACTTCCCATGAGGGATGGATACATGCCCACACCCACACTCCCAGTTGCCGGCTAAGAGTGCTCTACAATTGGGATCGAAGCTCCCAAAGATGCGGTAACCAACGGATTCTTGAATGACGTTTGATCAATTGTAACTATCTTCCCATTAAATGGAAATCATACAACAGGAAATAGGGAAGAAGCTATGGCTTGCATACTGTACATCCAATTCCTACCCAGCAAGAGATTGTAGTCAAGGGGTGCATCAACTACCTCGACTTCTATCGCAATGGTCTTCCCTCCCAAATGGACCTTAATGGAAGGAAGGATCCCATGCGGCCTAAACGATCTCCCATCAAACGCAGTTAACATGGTCACAGATTTAGACAACTCAGGGGAGCCTAAACCCTTCCAACATGATAAAGACACCACAGAAGCAATAGCACCTTCGTCAATCACAGTGCGCCTGACGGTCATGTTGATACATTATACATAAATCAAAAGAGACACATAGTAAGGCAAGTGAGGCTGAGGTCCTGTGGTTTCAAATTTAATCATGGAGGAAGAATTATAATCATTCACACCAAGGGAAGAAAGCAAAGCCTTCCTTTGCGAAGGACAACTCTTAAGTACTTCCAGTGCAGACATCGCACAAGGAGTGTGGCCCAAATCCTCAACAACAGAATAGTTATTGGTGCCTTAGGCATTAGGATTGTGCCTCGAATGCTTAAGGAATCCCTTAGTAATGTGATATGCAACTTCAGGCTTATCCATGGGTTTTTCAATACGCAAAGGAGTCCCTGGGGGATCAGGTTGCTTTCCTGGGCTGGGTTGTGACAAACCATAGTCCTTCACATGGGTCACAACTTTTGTAGCACGTACCATGTTAATGCAACCATGACCACTACCCTCTGACAGATCTTGATCACCACCAAACTGATCATGGGTCCTCGAGTTCATGTTTTGATTGTGAGGTAAATGGTTAGTCAGCACAGCTGGGCCCTGTGTTAAGAATCTCGAGGCTTCATCGATACAAGGGCACAAGTAAGTGAGGTGATCTTCCTTACAAAACTTGCAAGAAAATTTAACCTTACGTTTATCTTACTTGTCCCCCCTAGCATTATGGGCATTCTTGTCATTATTATTAGCATTCTCATTCCTATTCCCACCCTTATGATTGTTCTTACCCTTCTTTTTATTCCTTTCGAGTTGCTGGTTACCCTTCTGGTTCAACAATTGCATCGAAAGCACACTCACCGTTTGGATGGGTTGAGACGAAGCTGTGGCTTGTCCTGAAGCAGATTGGTTTATTGACAATTGACTAACTTGTTTCACAACCGAATCCATGGGTTTAGCACTCGCATAACCAACAATGCCATCAGCATGTGGTCCAAGTTTAACTTTGGGGTCGAAACTAGAATGTGGAGCATTGGGAATGATCTCATATAACAAACCGGATTGAGCATAAATCAAATCTAGTTCTTGCACCCTAAAAATGGCTTGTTCCTCATTTTTTACTTCGGATGTAGAAACATCCTTCGCTATATAAGGCAATAACGACTTAAGGAACCATTCGAGGAGGAATTCTGGCGGTATAAAGGCTTTAATCAACCTCTTTCGTCTACGCCACTCTTGGATATGATACGAGATTTGTGTGGCTTTATCCTGTCAAAATGTCGACAAGAGTTCCGTACCAACGTCATAACGTACTGGTAGCTAGAAGTGGTTAATAAAAGTCATCACTAGGTCATCAAACAAAGCGAATGCCCCCCTAGGTAGTTCTATATACCATTTCACGGCAGGCCCTGTAAGGGTGCATTGAAACAGAATTAAACGGATCAAATCCTGGTGTAATGAATTTGAAGAGCACCATAGGTGAAAGGTAGTAACATGTTCGCTCCGATCCTCTCCCTGTTTTCCCTTGAAATTGGGTATGTTCGAGGGAATCTAAGTAGGGATAGCCAGCCAAGCCGAGTCATGAGCTACAGGATCATTCGTCAATCTTGACAAGTCAAGAAGATTTAGCGTTGCGAGGAAAGGGAGCCCAGGATGAGTAGGTCGATGGACCACTCCCTGATAGTTCTAATTCACATAGGTCTGATTACCATAACCACCATGGCCTTAGCCATAGTGCCCTCCTCCCATTTGACCTGTATAGGGTGGCATGGAAGCACCATAGTGTGGTGTACATTGACTATTCGGAGCTACAAAACCATATGGAGAGTAAGCGGGTCGTTGATATCCACACTCATAAGGTGAAGAACCCTGTCCATACTGCGTGCCATAATAAGGTCCATAAGTCATCGCATGAGATGTCCCATGAGACACTCCGTAAGTAGGAATATACGCTCCGGAAGTAGGAATATACATTCCGAAAGTAGGAATATATGCTCCAGAAGTAGTAACATGACCTTTAGAAGTTTGAACATGACCTCCTGACACAACGGGAAACACTTGAACCTAAGACACAACTGATCGAGTAACCGCAATATGGACATGACTCGTAGAGACATTCCGGCCTAAAGGACCATGTGAATGAGTTGGAGGGTGAACATTCAAAGAACTAGGGACAGAGGATGAAGGGACCTGTGTAATTATGTACGTGTTGTTCCCTATAGTGACTCATCTTGGATCTGGTATCCTAATAGGATTACTAGCCCTAGGCCTAGGAAGAATATGTGATGTAGGTTCCACCACCGAGATGGAAGGTGCAATGTGACTTGTGCTCCCAAATCTTTCCACATGGTAAGGAATGAGAGTGCCCCCATGCATACTACAAGGTTCAAACTCTGACTCAACATGAAATGCCAAATCATGTGTGGGAAAACCAGACATACCATAACTACCATAACTAGTGCTCATGGGTTCAAAATGAGTCTCATCATCCTTCAACATTCCATACCGGCTATACGTCAATGGGGGATCAACACTAGATTAAGTAGGTATATCATGAAAAGTACCTATCTTAGAAATTACAGGACCTAACTCAGTCAAATTAGGTGAAGGATCATAGTTAGGAGTAAACTCCCCATCTTCCACATGAATGGGAGAAGGTGGTTTAGGAATACCTTCAATATGGTCTCCCTCGTGTGTGAATCAATGTGCAAAGTAGTCCACCTGGACTATCTATCACTCTCTCTCAAAGGAGGAGGAAATGTAGAAGGTGGAAGTCCTGCTAAATGATGAGAATGACAAGGTACCACACCCGAATCCACAATGACTCAAAAAATATAAAAGACTCTCTATCTACGTAAACCCTAGGTAAGCTAATGTACATAGAGCAATCACCAATAAAATCTAAATCCAAACACAAGCAATCAAGGGTAGGATAAGTGAGCTCTTGAATGAAGTAGGTATGTCTCACCTAGGAGAGGCTTGAGACTCCCATACACAATAAGCAAAGGTATGTAACCAATTATTATGGCCCTCAGCTTCAATGCATAAAGAGACTATGCTGTCCGACCCCAACCTGGCTGGGACACCCACAGAATAACCCCTGCAGAGTACCCCCTCGATATCCTAGGTAAGGCCACTAAGGTCACCTCAATATAATCAATGCTCAAGTGGACAGTCGCAGGCAGGATTGATCGTATGGGTAGGGTAGCAAAGCTCGAAACTCTCGAAAGAGCCCCTAGATACGAATACAATCCTGGAAATATCTCCGGTGCTACTCAGTTATGAATAGGGGTCATCCCAATCAATAACCGCTCACACTGCCTCGTGATTAACTCCCTTTTGAGAGGAAGATCTTGAGAAACATTGGTTATACCAAGGAATTTCACACACTCATCTGGACAGACACATACATGTTGTTGTTTAGTAGTCTTGGAGAATTTACTCACAATGAACTATACCAAGACCCTAAAACCTAATCTTGTTGGTGAACCCTATCAAATAAAATAGAGTAGTTCATTTTAATTAAGCGTTGATTTTAATTGGCTTTATTACTCAAAAGAGGTATATGGTCGTGCAACTAATGGCGTTATGACACAACATGAAGCAAAATGCACACCTAACAGTCAATGCAAATGCGTTGTTTCCATGAAAAATAGGGTATGCTACTACGTGAAATACACAATTTTCTTCGAATGATAGATGCAAACTTTCCTCTATGAAATCCTGACTAATACTCCAAAGCAAATCTAGTGCAAGTACTATGCAGAATGCAAGATGCAATGCATAATGATAATCAAATATTTTTGGATTTTTTGAAATAAAAATGAGATACTAAAGCAAAAGAATGGTTCTACAACCCCCAGACTCTGCAAGCACACTCAAGTAGCACTCAAGTGAAGTACTAAGGTAAAAGAAATCTAATGCACTAATCCCAAAACAAAAAATTGAAAATGCAATGACAAGAACATTCTTCTAAAAAAGAAATTTTACCCTATAAAAATGTTTCTGATCAGAAATAGGGGTGTATATAGACTCTAGTAGTATCAAAGGAGACTTAGCAATCATCCAAATTCACCCAGCAACAATCAATATTCCTCTAAAAGGAAAAACTAAGGGCATACGTGACTGTTCACAGTAAACCCGTGTGTGTACGTGGAAATAGCAATGAAACCCGCGTATATACATGAATGTGAGTTAAAAACTCATGTACAGGAAGAAAGGTGCATAAAAATCAAGGCAAATAGACAAGTTGAGACAAAATTCACACCAATCAGACACTACCAGGAAAACATGCCCCCAGACCCGACACAGAAACAAGAGAACAAGAGAAATTCAAAGTCATTGAATGCCGATAGAAAACCCTCGAAGGACAACTACTAGGAACTCCCTAGCGGAGTTGCCAATTCTGTTATGGAGAGAAATTCCTATGGATTGGGGTACCACAACAGACAGCTTGACTCCAAAAATCAATCCTTTCCAATATGCAATAGAAATCAAATATCTAACACTAAAGGATCAGACCTCGTACCTTATTCCGGACGGTTGAAGTAGATCCCCATTGAGCTTTCCAAATCAGCTTGAATTGATGAATCACTTCCTCAACAACAAGTAAACAAGACAAGCATACTATATATATTGGTGTTAGATCTATTCTAGCATATATAATCAACAACGTATAAGAATTTGAAATCATCAATGGATAAAATATTCATTCAAACATACATTATTGGACAGGAAAAGATATTTCTATTAATATAAAATCAGATATTACAATGGATACAACCTCTGTCGACACATCTGTGAATCAGAGAAACTAAATCCCCCACTTGGGCCTCCACCACCTCAATCCTCCATCTCTCGATAGCAAGCTCACAAGCAAAAGGCAAGCATGGGAAGAACACAAAAGTGCTCCAAGGGACAAAGGGATGCAAACTCAAGCACAAGTTTCAGCAACAATGGACTATAGTTTCTTTTCTCTCAATTCTCTTATGCCTTCAATGTATCCAAAGAGTTCCTTAAATAGCTTTTCAAAGGGGTAATGAAAGGTAAAATCCGAGCGATCTCAAGGCATATGGAAGGCCAGGAGTCAAGTGAGTCGGATCCATGTCAAGGAAAACTCCAAAAGGATTTGGATTTTGCACAGATCCCGATGTACACAGTTTTAGGGGTCAAACCCGCGTATATACGCGATTAGGGGTTTAAAAGTCACGTGTATCATTTTTCACATGTTTATAGGGATGGTCTAGGGAACATCAAAAGACAAAAAATGGTCCAAGGGGTCTAAGGAGTCTGTAGAGGGACAGGGGAAGTCCATACAAGCGTTATTCAGTGGAATGACACAACCCGATGAATCAGGAGGAATTCTCTAAGGAGCCACCACCTGATTGTTACGGAGAGAAATTCCTATGGTTTGGGGTACCACAACAGACAACTTGAATTCAGAAATCAATCCTTTCTAATATGCAATATAAATTAAATGTCTAAAACTAAAGGATCAGACCTCGTATCTTAATCTGGATAGTTGAAGTAGATCCCCGTTGAGCTTTCCAATTTTCAGCTTGAATTGATAGATTACTTCCTCAACAACAAGTAAACAATACAAGCATTCTATATATCATGGGTTAGATATAATCTAGCATATATAATCAATAATGTAAAATCATTTGACATAATCCCATGGATAAAATATTCATTCAAACACACATTATTGGACATGAAAAGATATTTCTATTAATATAAATCAAAGATTACAAGATACAACCTCTGACGGCACGTCTACGAATCGGAGAAACTGAATCCCCCACTTGGGCCTCCACCACTTCAATCCTCCATCTCTCGATAGCAAGCTCACAAGAAAAATGAAAGCTTGGGAAGAACACAAAAGTGCTCCAAGGGACAAAGGGATGCAGACTCAAGCATAAGTTCTGGAAACAATGGACTATAGTTTCTTTGCTCTCAATTCTCTCTTCTTTCCTTCAATGTACCAAGGGGTTCCTTATGTAGCTTTCAAAGGGATAATGAAAGGTCAAATACGAGCAATATCAAGGCATAGGGAAGGCCAGGAGTCAAATGAGTCGGATCCATGTCAAGGAAAACTCCAAAAGGATTTGGATTATGCACACATCCTGATGTACGCGGTTTTAGTTGTCAAACCCGCGTATATACGCGCTTATAGGTTAAAAATTCACGTGTATCATTTTTCATGTGTTTATAGGGATGATCAAGGAAACATCAAAGGACAAAAAATGGTCCATGGGGTCCAAGGAGTCTGCAGCGAGACAGCGGAAGGCCATACAAAGTGTGATTCACCTAGAGTGGTGAAATCTGCTATAACAGATGCCCTGTAATGTGTGAGGTCAGAGGGGTCATACGATGGCAGAAATACATTATAAGTCCATCCCAGAAGTGGAGTGATGAAGGATCCCAAATGGAAGACCAGCCACCCAATCAGCATAGTACAATAATACAACTCTGCATATAACTGCAAGTACATATAGCAGTCCCGGATACATAAGAGTACAATGGCCATGAATAGGCATGATACATGATATCACATATGTGGTCATCACCACATACAATATACATAGATCAGAATCTCCATGATGAAGATATACAAAGGACCATGATCTCCAAAATGGCTGAAGATATATAATAGATCAAGATCTCCATAGTGGCTGGAAATATCTGACATATACTGGAATCAAGTCACAAGAGTTGAAATATCATGAACACTGGCATGATCAAGGAGTTAGCATATAAGAGATGCCACCAATCTGGAAGGTCTTCTACACAAATCGCTACAAGTACATGTCCTACTATGCGAATAGAGGTGTCGAGGTCGAACATAGTAGTCCATCGTCTGATTACCGGTCATTAATGTATACCGTTAACAGACATGAGATCACCCACCAATAATGAAAATGGGAATCAAGGTACTAGAGTGCAAACTAAAAAGTGTGAATAAATGTGTTGAGGTCAAACACTTGAGAGGATCCATCGATTAGGGGTCATTCATGTATTACCAAAAACTGTCGATGGCGAGAGAACCTGCCACTGATGACTGCAAGTCTCAAGGCACTCAAAAGGGCTCTAGATTCCAATCCCAGAATAAATGATCTAAAGTCGATGGGATGAAATCCACTGGAAGGAGGGCATTAAGGCATCCCCCATCATCCAACATGAGGTACTCAGCAAAGCTATATAATGCGGAAGAACTCGATCATAAGGTGCATGAACCAGTAACTGTACCGGGAATGGCTGAGATGCAAAGTCAAGATAACTGAGGAATGGCCGACTCAGGTTTCAACTTCCTTCGAACAAGAGAATAATGGCATATGGTGACTAAATGAAGGCAACATAGACTCGATATACAAACTGGAGGCATCAACAGAGGCTCCATAGGGACTGGAAACTGAACCAGTCGGTGGAGATAAACTGAGATAAACAAGTACAGTTCCTAAAGTCAAACTATAACCCAACCAATGGATGTGATATACAGTGCTCTGTTCGAAGGCGACATGACTCAACAGTTTCCAAATATAACATCTTTCCTTGTCCATCTTTTTGGTTTTTTGATTTTTTTTTGTACTTTTTCAGTTATTTGAAAAGCTTGAAAAAAGAATAAACTAGATTTATAGTTACAAACTAGGAGGAGACGAGTGTCAGAAGGGAAAACAAACTAGTTCCAAGCAGTGGAACATACCTATGCTGAATGCAAGGATACATGTGTAGGACATCGACACTTGGGGGAAAATCCCCTCCCGGTAAAAAGGGAAATCAAGCTGCGAAGGATATAAAAAATGGCTTTGCATGGCTAGACATGAGACGAGCTCAGGCTATATGGCTGAAACCCAATGTCAGGGGAGCCAGCATAAAGCTTAATAATGCAGGAAAATCTCATGATAATGCATTCATAACTTGACATAAGGGAGTCCTGAGGGAAATAGGCCAGCATAATATCAAGAGGAGTATGAGGCTCTTGCAAAATGTCATGGCAATACTATACAATGGACTCCCACACCTTAAAGGAGAAAATGTCGGCATGGGCACCAAATTCAAATAAGGTGCTAACTAGGGTACCCATGTAAGGTGAAGCTCTACCACTCATATCATGCCAATTCTAAAGCAGCAAGAAGGTTTCGTGACATAATAGAGTGGGTTCGTACCTAAGGTCATGGTGATATGGTCATAAGGTCATGCAAAATGCAAATGGTGGTGAGACCTAACCTATATGCCAGTTTAGACATGATACCTGAGATCGGCACGAACGGGTCAATCCAATGGCTGAAAGGGCACTGAAAAAGGTCTTCTACATCACAAATTATGTAAAAAACGGTCCAAAATGGTTAGAAAATGTCGAAACTATAGGAAAGGGGGTAAAAATTTTCAAATATTTGAAATTTTTTCTATAAATAGTAAAAAATATAAATTATTTGAAACTTTTACCCATTTGAGCTCTGATTTTCAACTGCAAATTCCAAGAGATTCAGCCGGCGGAATTCACAACCATTTCCTCCAGGTATTTACTCATGCTCGCCTCTTGCATTTTGATATAATTTTTATAGATTTTGATGGTCAAATGAGTTTTTTAGGCCATCCCAAAATGTGCGTTGTGGCCCACACGGAAATCAAGGCCTTTTCCACGTATAGGGCTGGATATACGTGGTTGTTTTCAAAACAATCGCGTATGAGGCTGTGCATATGATTTTTCAATAAACTAATGGGTAATTTTGCAATTTCTTTTGCAGGATGGTGCTAGAGTAGAGAGAGTGTGAGCATGGTGAAGTAGAGGAAGCAGTAAGGGCCGACTTAATGTCTCAACAAGCTCTTTGTGCTTGCGGACTCTACAAGTTTTGGTGTCTTGGTGGTTTGAGGGCCAAACCAAGACTGCTACAGATGTTGGTAGACTATTGGGATCCAGACTTGGAGTCCTTTAATATTGATGGGATGTCCCTCGCCATAGAGGTGGAGGACATATACTTTATCAAAGGGCTTTCTAGATGAGGGGAGGTGGTGAACCTTCGTTCCCGAGGTGGGACAGGAGGTGGCCTTACTATCGACAAGTACATAGCTGTGTACTGCTACCCAGATATTGAGAAGGTGGGGAGTCGAGTCCCTACCAATGCTATATAGGTGTTGGGCCTAAAGGCCATATTACTGACGCTAGGCAAGATAGTAGGCTTAGAATCACTCCAGCAGGCCTCTCGGCCTCTGCTGTTCTATGCAGTGGAGTGCATGAGACCCACAATCTATGATTGGAGTACTACACTACTAAGCAACATGAAACACCAGCTCAGTGAGTGTAAGGCAGGAAGGGTGTGGAACTTCAGGTTCAGCAGTATCTTGAGCACATTTTTCTTCGAGCGTGTTCCAGGATTGAGCCCTAGAGTGGACGTTCCTCTCCACAGGGTTCGAGATCCGGCCCAACAGTGTTGGGTAGATGCTATGCACAGACTGGGGGGTGGTAGGGTGGCCAACCCATATCCAACTGACTTCTTTCCATGGTGGCGATGACAGATAGTTGCCTTTGATGACTACTCCTATGTAGGGACAGATTTCTGGGGGGATCTGGACATGCCATTTCCACCAGGATTGGCATATGGTGATATAGGTAACGAATCTCGACCCTCACTCTTTTTTTAAAATTTTTGTATTTTCTTGATTATGTGGAATAAAAAAGACATGTTTTTGTGTGACCATACATAGTGACATCTACCATTTATGTGCAGATGTGGGACCACGGCGGCTAGAGGGCTTCCCTCGTCATAGACGAAGGGGAAGAGGAGATGACATCATGGGTGTGGATGCAGAGCAAACACTCCAGAGCATTCATACCAACTTTGTGAGACTGACTCATAGAGTTCCCATGGCACAAGTCGAGGACTTTCTTGAGGCCATGCAGCGGCAGGTGGTGGGTTTACCATGCGCATGGGTGCGTTTATTTTGATGGCTAGCTAGAGCCATAGTGACGTTCCATGATCACAATGCTCCTCCTCCTCCATAGGATTAGACACCTGGGAGTGTATACATTTTGTACGACCATGTATTATATGATGGTGGCTTTAAAAGCCCCAAATTTTGTATCATGACACTATGTATTACCACATTTTTGATGTATATAAAAAAGTTTTATGGTGATCGATTTATTTATTTACATGTGTAAAAATTGTGTTTGTGATTAATTTATTGTGAAGGAAACAAATGCCAATCTAACACGTAGCTAACATATGATTCAACAACTTTATTATTATTTCTTGGAATGTGTATATATATTATATTGTCAAATTTCCGTTCTAACTATCTCACACGTAAGAACCTTCTCAATAACGTCGGATCTCTAACATGGTACAAACCATTGAGCTATGACACTACTAACTCTGAATCAAGACGTACCTCAAGAGATAGAACGCCATGCAAAATAGCATCCCATAGAAGCTCAATAACGGTGCTATATTCAGCAACATTGTTGGAAGATGGCCATAGACATACACCTCCTGAAGGCAGTACCTGACCCATAGGAATATAAATCACCCAAGCAACAAAGGTTGAGTTTTGAGTGTGACGGCTTGCACCATCCGTGAATCCTATGTAGGTGGAAGATTCCATTGACATCTGCCAAAAGAAACAGAAACTAATCACAAACCCGATCACGATAAGAAAAATACCTAACTATGCAAAGATGTACAATAATATACAACAAGCAGCCTTAGCTAAAGATCATGCATAATATTTTTTGAGATAGAGCCCATTTCTAGGCTCCGCCAAAGTTGTTCCTTCGTAATCCACTAACTCATAGGCACCCTTCTCTAACACACGCTTGACCACGTAAGGACCACGCCACATAGGATTAAATTTCCCTGCCCTCAAGGGTTCTTTTGATTGATCCAACAAAAGGACCAAGTCTTCTTCACTAAACACTCTTGGACGGACAGACTTATCGTACTGGACCTTAACGCGGCATTTATTAACCTCTAGAGCCACCAAGGAATCTTGACGCTGCTCATCAAGTTGCTCAAGGTGAACCAAACGCTCCTCCAAAGGTGAAGTGTCTGGTAAAATTTCCACAGCTAGCTTCAACGAAGGAATCTCGTATTCAACCGGAAATATCGACTCCACTCCATGTACAAGCTGATATGGAGAAAAACTAGTGGTAGTCTTAACCGTGGTTCTATATGCACACAAAGCCGGATATAACATAATGTGCCAATTCATCTTGCTTTGTGTGATGGTTCGTTGGAGAATGGATTTGAGTGATTTATTCACTGCCTCTACCTGTCCATTCACTTGGGGGTAGTAAGAAGATGAATTCTCTTGCTTATACCCTAACTTGGATGCCAATTCTTCCATCATACGGTTCTGAAAGTGCAAGCCATGGTCAGTGACAAGCTATTTTGGAATCCCAAACCAAGTAATAATTTGGTTGAATACAAAGTGAGTGGCTGTCTCATCGTTGGATTTTACTGTAGGCATAGCCTCATCCCATTTCGTGAAATAATCAACAGCCACTATAATGTGATGGTGCCCCCCAGCCGAAGCTGGGTTGCAATCCATAAAATCGAGCCCCCACTTAGTGAAGGGACCGGCGGTGATAATGGGATGTAACGGGGTAGGTTTCGAGCACATATTACGTGTGAACACCTGGCAAGGGTGGCACCTCTTGACCGCATCAACACAATCCTTAAAGATCGATGGCCAGAAATAACCCGCTCTCAAAATATTCTGAGCCGTAGAAAGCCCAGATAAATGACCACCACACGCCCCTCCATGGCAATCATTCAGCACTACCTCAGCCTCCTCATGAGTTAAACAATGTCATAAAATGGAATCTACCCCACGATGGTACAAAGTATTGTCCACTATGAGGTAGTTCTTAGAGACGTGATGTAGTCGTCATTGTTCATCTCGCGAGAGGTGAGTAGGGGTCTTCTGTGTCTGTAAATATACTATGATATCCCCATACCATGGATCTAACATTGAGATTAAGAATATGTGTTCATCGACAAACGTATCTTCACAAACCAACTCCTCGACCTCGCTCGAGAAATCTGATATAAGATTTGCAAAAATTAAAGACTTCTTCGATTTTGCTGAAACAAACTGGAGATTGAATTCTTGCAGAATGACAATCCATTTATTATACTTTCCCCCAATCATCCTTTGGGTGAGGACAAATTGAAATGGATTGACATGGGCCATAACCAAGGTCTGGCAAAGGAGAATATAATGTCTCAAATGCTGAACCACATGTACGGTAGGTAAAGCAAGCTTCTTGACATGAGAATAATGAATCTCTGCATCAATAAGGTTTCATCTTAGATAATATATGACATGCTCTTGGAGCTCCTCATCCTCTTGAACCAAAACCATACCAATCGTCTCTAAGGACGTGGCCACATATAATAGAAAATCACGCCTATAATCTGGAGGACTAATCATTGGGGTCGATGCTAGGGCTTGCTTGAGTGCATCAAAGGACTCCTGGGCTCGCTCATCCCAATAAAAGGGAGTGTCCTTCTTCAAGAGACACATGAAGCCTCTAGTCAAATTGGCAAATTTGACAACAAATATTCGTAAGAAGTTTTCCATGCCTTGCAAACACTGAAGATGACGAATGTTATTCGGGGGAGACAACTGAAGTATTGCCTCAACCTTCAAAGGGTCGACTCTTATACCCTCTTTCGAAATGATGAATCCTAACAAACGACCTGACTTCACACAAAAGATGCACTTATGAGGATTTAATCTAACTGAATAGTTCCAGCATCTTTCGAATACCAATCTCAAGTGATAGGGATGACACATTCTCATACGAGAATGAGCAGCAAGGTCATCCAAAAATACTTCAATAATAGACATGAGATTGTGGAAGATCAAGGTCATCGCCTGCTGAAATGTAGCTCCGGTGTTTTTAAGGCCGAAAGGCATTTTTTGATATGCAAATGTTCCCCAAGGACAAATAAATGTAGTCTTATGTTGGTCCTTAGGTTTAATCTATATCTTATTATACCTGGAAAATCCGTCCATGAAGGAGAACACCTCGCTACCCGCACACTCATCCAAAATCTGATCTATAAATGGTGTGGGGAAGTTATCCTTAGGACAGGCACTATTCAAATCACGGAAATCAGTGCTTATGTAGATCGATCCAGAATGGGGTTTGAAACCCACTCCGTCAAGGGAACGGGATAGATGAAATCGGCTTTCAAGAGCTTCTCTATCTCTGCCTTAATGGCGGGTGCTTTCCTAGGATTCATCGCACGTAAACGTTGTCGAATAGGCGTAGTGTTGGGGTAAGTCTTAATCTCTTGCTCGACAATTCGAGGGTCAATACCTAGCATCTCGTCGTAAGACCAAGCAAAAATATCACGGAATTCCTTGAATAGCTCGGTATATTCCAGAATCTCAGCATGGGAACATTCTGCCCCAATATAGACATTCTCAATCGTGCCAAGATTGCAAGAGATGTTGATAGGAATCGTTGAAGATATGTTTGCCATGTTTCCATCAGCCATCGGACCAAGAGAGCTTAATGGAACCACAGGGCTACCAACTCTCTGACTAAGAATTTCCCTAAAATCCTCATGCTCCAAACGGTCAAGCTCTGGGAGAAAGCATGATCTATGATGAAGTTCCTCCCATGGTGGCTCAACTCCCGACATAGCCTCAATAATCTCTTCATCTGAAGGGAAAACCATATCAAGGTAGTTGTGGGCATGAGAATACTGTACTGCCCATGACGACAGCGCATAAGGGTCTTCCTCCTTTGTCCATGAAGAGGAAGGACCAGGCTCTACAACACTCTTGAGATTAGCTTGATAAGCTGTCATGGTTGCATGCAATGGCATGCTTGTCTCGACAAGCTCACTCGAAGTACTCGGTGTAGGAAGAATCCAAGGGTCTTCCATATGGGTCGTGCGAAACGACACCGAGGTCGTAGATGTCAAAGCCTCATCGGAACAAGATCCTATCATGAGGATTGGTGTAGGACAACTAAAGCTTCCCATGAGGGATGGATACATGCCTACACCCACACTCCTAGTTATCGGCTGAGAGTGCTCAACGATCGGGATCGAAGCTCCTGAAGATGTGGTAACAGACGGATTCTTGAATGTAATTTGATCAATCGTTACGATCTTCCCATTATGTGGAAAGCATACAACGCGGAACAAGGAAGAAGCAATGGCTTGCATACTATACATCCAGTTCCTACCCAGCAAGAGATTGTAGTCAAGGGGTGCATCAACCACCTCAACCTCTATCGCAATGGTCTTCCCCCCCAAACAGAATTTAAGGGAAGGAAGGATGCCGTGCGGCTGAAAAGATCTCCCATCGAACGCAGTTAACATAGTCACTGACTTAGACAACTCAAGGGAACCGAGACCCTTCCAGCAGGACAAAGACATCATAGAAGCAGCAGCGCCCTCGTCAATCATAGTGCGCTTGATGGTCATACCAAGACATTCTATGTGCACCAAAAGAGACACATAGTAGGGCAAGCAAGGCTGAAATATTGTGGTTTCAAATTTGATCACAGAGGAAGAATCATCATCGTTCACACCAAGGGCAGAAAGCAACACCTTCCTTTGCGAAGGACAACTCTGAAGCACTTCCAATGCAGACATCGCATAAGGAGTATGGCCTAAATCCTTGACAACTGAATAATTCTAGGTGGCTCGGGCATTTGGATTATGCCCATTTGGATTATGCCCTGAACACTTAAGGACTCCCTTAGGAATGTGAGGTGTAGCCTCAAGTTTATCTGTAGGTTTCTCAATGCGCAAAGGGGTTCCTGGTGGATCAGGCTCTTTTCCTAGGCTGGGTTGTGACAAACTATAATATTTCGCACGAGTCACAACTTTTGCATCACGAACCATGTTAATGCACCCACGACCACTACCCTCTGGTGGATCATCATCACTATACTGGTCATGGGACTTCGAGTTCATATTTTGATTATGCGGTAAAGGGTTAGTTAGCACAGCCGGGCCTTGTGCTAAGAATCTCAAAGCTTCTTCAATTTGAGGGCATAAGTAAGTGAGGTGATCATCCTTACATAACTTGCATGGGAACTTAACTTTACGTTTCGCTTGCTTGTCCCCCCCAGAATTTTTACCGTTCTTGTCATTATTGATAGCATTCTCATTCTTATTCCCACCCTTTCGATTATTATTTTTACCCTTTTTTCTATTCCGTCCGGGCTACTGGTTACCCTTCTGGTCCGACAATTGCACAGAAAGTACATTCATCGTTTGGGCAGGTTGAGACGAAGCTGTAGCTTGTCCCGAAGCAGATTGGTTGAGTGGCAATTGACTAACTTGTTTTGCAACCAAATCCATAGGTTTCACACTTTCACACCCCACAATTCCATCGGCATGTGGTCCAGGTTTGACTTTGGGATCGAAACTGGAACGAGGAGCATTGGAAATAATCTCATACAACAAACCGGATTGAGCATAGATCAAGTCCAGTTCCTGCACCCTAAAAATCGCTTGTTCCTCATTTTGCACTCTGGATGTGGAAACATCCTTCGCTATATATGGCAATAACGACTTGAGGAACAACTCGAGGAGGAATTTCGGTGGTATAAAATCTTTAATTAACCTCTTCCATCTATGCCACTCTTGAATATGATCAGAAATATGCGTAGCTTTATCTTGCCGAAATGTCGACAAGATTTCAGTACCAACGTCATAGCGCACTGGTAGATGGAATTGATTAGGAAAAGTCATCGCAAGGTCGTCGAACAAAGCGAAAGCTCCCTTAGGTAACTCTATATACCACTTTGCGACAGGCCCTGTAAGGGTGCATTGAAATAGCCTCTAACAAACTGAGTCCTGATGTAATGAATTCGAAGAGCACCATAGGTGAAACGTAGTAACGTGTTCGCTTAGATCCTCTCCCGATTTTCCTTCGAACTTAGGTATGTCCAAAGTAAGTTTGGTAGGGACAGCCGGCCAAGCCGGGTCATAAGCCACAGGATTGTTCGTCAGTCTTGATAAGTCAGGAAGATTGAGCATCATGAGGAAAGGGAGCCTAGGATGATGAGGTCTATGGAACTCTCCCTAGTTCATATAGGGTTGATTACCACCATGGCCTTGGCCATAGTGTCCTCCTCCCGTGTGACCCGTATAGGGTGGCGTGGAAGTACCATAGTATGGTGGACCTTGACTAGTAGGATCTACGAAGACGTAATTAGGAGAGTAAGCACGTTGTTGATACCCACCTCCATAAGGTGAATAAACCTATCCATACTGCGTCCCATAATAAGGTCCATATGTCATCGCATGCGATGCCCCATGAGACACTCCGTAGGTAGGAAGATAAGCTCCAGAAGTAGGGATATAAATACCGAAAGTAGGGATATATGCCCCGGAATTAGCAAGCTGACCTCAAGAAGTATGAACATAGCCTCCTGAAGTAGCGGGCGATATGTGAACTTGAGACACAATCGGTCTAGTAACCGCAGTACGAACCTGACTCGTAGCCATATACCGACTCGAAGGACCACGTGAATAAGGTGGAGGATGTACATTTGAAGAACTAGGGATTGAGGATGAAGGAATCTAAGTAATAATATATGTACTACCGCCTATCATCACTCGTCTTGAATCTAGTATCCTAATCGGATTGCTAACCCTAGACCTAGGAGGGAGATATGATGTAGCTTCCACCACTGGGATGGAAGGTGCAATGTGACTAGTTCTCCCAAACCTCTTCGCATGGTAAGGAATGAGAGTGCCCCTAGGCATAGTATTAGGCTCAAAGTCGGATTCGACATGAAATGTCAAATCATGTGCAGGGAAACCAGACCTAGCATAAATACCGTAGCTAGTGCTGGCAAGTTCAAAATGAGTCTCAGCATATTCCGGCATTCCATACCGGTGATGCGTCAATGAGAAATAAACCCTAGAGTGAGTATGTCTATCGTGCAAGGTTCCTATCTCAGAAATCACAGGACCAAACTCAGCTAAGTCGGGTGAAGGATCGTAAGTAGGAGTAAATTCCCCATCATCTGCACGAATGGGAGGAGGTGGTTCAGGAATATCTTCTTAATGGTATCCCATGGTGTGTGAATCAATGTGTGACATAGTCCATCTGGACTGTCTAGGTCTCTCTCCCAAAGGAGGAGGAGAAGTAGAAGGCGTAAGTCCTGCTAAACGACGAGAATGGCAAGGAACCACACTCGAATCCACAATGACTCAAAAATTAGCAAAGACTCTCTATTTACATAAACCTTAGGCCAACTATCATGCACAGAGAAATCACTAATAAAATATAAAGCCAAATGCAAGAAAACAAGCGCTGGATAAGTGAGCTCCCGAATGAAGCAGGTATGTCTCGCCTAGGAGAGGCTTGAGACTCCCATACACAACAAGCGGAGGTACGTAACCAATTATTGTGGCCCTCAGCTTCAACACATAAAGAGACTATGCTGTCTGACCCCAACCTGGCCGGGACACCTACAAAGTACCCCCTCGATATCCTAGGTAAGGCCACTAAGGTCACCTCAATATAATCAATGCTCAGGCGGACAGTCGCAGGCAGGATTGACCGTATGGGTAGGGTAACAAAGCCCGAAACTCTCGAAAGAGCCTCCAGATACAAATACAATCCTGGAAATATATCCAGTGCTACTCAGTTATGACTAGGGGTCATCCCAATCAATAACCACTCACACTACCTCGTGCTTAACTCCCTTTTGAGAGGAGGATCCTGAAAAACACTGGTTATACCAAGGATTTCACACACTCACCTGGACAGACACCTAGATGTTGTTGTTTAGTGATCTTGGAGAATTGACTTACAATGAACTATTCCAAGATCCTAAAACTTAAGCTTGTTGGTGCACCCTAGAAAAGAAAAGAGTGTAATTCATTTTAATTTAGCGTTGATTTTAGTTGGCTTTATTACTCAAAAAGGGATATGACCGTGCAACTAATGATGTTATGACGCAACATGAAGTAAAATGCACACCTAACAATCAATGCAAATGCATTGTGTCCATGAAAACAGGGTATGCTACTACATGAAATGCACAATTGTTCTTCAAATGATGAATGCAAATTTTCCTATATGAAGTCCTAACTAGTACTCCAAAGCAAATCTAGATCTAGTGCAAGTACCATGCAAAGTGCAAAATGCAATGCATGATGATAAGCAAATGTTTTTGGATTTTTTGAAAATAAAAGAGATGCAAAAAGCAAAAGAATGATTCTACAACCCCTAGACTCTGCAAGTACACCCAAACAACACTCAAGCAAAGCACTAAGGTAAAAGAACTCTAATGCACTAATCTCAAACAAAAAATCGAAAATGCCATGACAAGAACCTTCATAAAAAAATAAAAAAAAATTAGCCTAAAAAAAAACGTTTCTGGTCAGAAACAGAGGTCTAAACAGGCTCAGGTAGTGTCAAAGGAGAATCAGCAAATATTAGAATTCACCCAGCAACCAATTATCTTCCCCAAAAAGGTAAAAGCAAGGGTATACACGACTGTTCGCAGTAAACCCGCGTGTATACGTGGAAATCACAGAGGAAACCGCATGTATACGCGACTGTAAGTCAAAAACCCACGTACAGGAAGAAAAGGTGCATAAAATCAAGGCAAACAGATAGGCTGAGACAAACTTCACACCAATCAGACTCTACCAGGCATACATGCCCCCAGACCCGACACAGAAACAAGAGAGAAAGAGAAATTCAAATACATTGAATGCTGAGAAAACAACCCCCAAAGGACAACTACTAGGAACTCCCCAGCAGAGTCACCAATTCTATTACGGAGAGAAATTCCTATGGCTTGGGGTACCACAACAGACATCTTGACTCCAGAAATCAATCTTTTTCAATATGCAATAGAAATTAAATGTCTAACACTAAAGGATCAGACCTCGTACCTTATTCCGGACGGTTGAAGTAGATCCCTGTTGAGCTTTCTAATCTTCAGCTTGAATTGATAGATTACTTCCTCAACAACAAGTAAACAATACAAGCATTCTATATATCACGGTGTTAGATCTAATCTAGCATATATAATCAATAATGTAAAAGCATTTGACATAATCCCATGGATAAAATATTCATTCAAACACACATTATTGGACAGGAAAAGATATTTCTATTAATATAAATCAGAGATTACAAGATACAACCTCTGACGGCATGTCTGCGAACCGGAGAAACCGAATCCCCCACTTGGGCCTCCACCACTTCAATCCTCCATCTCTCGATAGCAAGCTCACAAGCAAAAGGCAAGCTTGGGAAGAACACAAAAGTGCTCCAAGGGACAAAGGGATGCAGACTCAAGCATAAGTTCTGGCAACAATGGACTATAGTTTCTTTGCTCTCAATTCTCTCCTCTTGCCTTCAATGTACCAAGGGGTTCCTTATGTAGCTTTCAAAGGGATAATGAAAGGTCGAATCTGAGCTATCTCAAGGCATAGGGAAGGCCAGGAGTCAAATGAGTCGGATCCATGTCAAGGAAAACTCCAAAAGGATTTGGATTATGCACACATTCTGATGTACGTGGTTTTAGTGGTCGAATAGGCATATATACACGCTTATAGGTTAAAAAGTCGCGTGTATCATTTTTCATGTGTTTTTAGGGATGATCAAGGAAACATCAAAGGACAAAAAATGGTCCATGGGGTCTAAGGAGTCTGCAGCGGGACAGGGGAAGGCCATACAAAGTGTGATTCACCTAGAGTGGTGAAATCCACTATAACACTGATGTCCCCGAAGAACCTACCCATAAGGAGCTTAGCATTCACGACTCTGACAATCAGTCATCGACAGACCCTGAAGATGCAGAAAAATCCATGTGGGAGGAGACTCACACCAAATGCTACCAAGAGTATGATGTGGTCAGTGGTATTCGGTTGAGGATGGAGGATAGAATGCAGCGGCTCATCAAAGTGGTCATTGACTCTTTTGAGGTCACTACACAGGTGATCCGAGAATCAAACCATGCAGAATTTAGTGCGGTAAGAGATAAATTCAATTCCATTTTTGACATTGTTTCTAGGAAAACATCTGTAATACCTATGATGCAGGACATCCTGTTGATCATCACTGAGTCCTAGGATAAGAAAGTGCAAGTTCCCCTGACTGTGATCTACATGGGAAATGAGGAAGTACACCAGTTGTTGTGACCGATCCAGAGTGTGGCTTTGGATTTAAACAAATTATCTGCTACGGTATTAGTGAAGTTGTAGTACATTTCCACCCTGGAATTGGTACATTGGTAGAGAGAGATGACTGAGGGCTATGCCCAGTCACAGAGTGCAGCTAAGAAGTTGTAGAAAGAGGTAGAGGAGCTACATCAGGTCGGGGTGTAACTGGCAGAATAAAAAGTACAGTAGATTGACGCCTTGAAGGTGAAGTAGGCTAATATGCAACAAAAAGATGTCAAATAGATTACTGAGCTGAAGAAGGTGTAAGACTGCCTGATCATTGAACAAGTGCAGATGTGTGACAAGTATGGTGAAGTCGAGCAAGCTATTTTTGAAGCCTTCCAGCAAATTTTTGAGAACACAGCCGAGCTCACCCCAGTCGAAAAGGCCAAGTGATTGGGGAAAACTATTGTTCATATTCATGATACCAACCTGATTCTCAATGCCCTAGTACAACCTATGACTCCATCGGAGCAGGTTGCGGAAATGAAGGCCTCCATTAAATAAATCGTAACTCAGTTCGAAAGCATGGAGCAATAGGTCAAGATCATTATGGAGGTGACAACGTAGTTTTGTCAGAGCATTGTCCAGGACGAGCAACTTGATCAGCTGACTGTGCAAGTGTAAGAATCCAAAGGTCAACTTACAACCTTGAAGACATCACTGAGGGCCATACCACTGATGGTACGAATCACACGGGCTGAGGAACTGAAGGAACTACAGTAAAGAGCTACCCATGCACAGGAATGCCAACAAAAGTGTCATGGTCAGCTCAATGAATTTTAAGAAATCGCTCAACAGTTGGTGGTTAAATAAGTGTCCACACTGTAGGCAGTACAGGAGAATCGACAGATGGTCAATAAGGCCAGAGAAGAGCACCCAGTGCAACAGGTTTTGACTAATTGTCATATTATTACCGAAAAATTCCAGCTTCAGGTTCGTGAGATCGCACAACAATTTCAATATTTTAAAGCATGAACATAGGCATACACCCTATCAACCTGACGTGGCTCAGGGACGAGCCACAAGACTTTGTTGGTTTCCTTTTGGCAGGGGTTTTGGTAAGTGAGTTTCGCAGTGACGCGGCAGCTGTGCAAGGCTAGATCAGCATGATGGGTGAAAAAATAAATATTTTGAATATTTTATATATTATTTGACCAAGTTTTGTCACAATAGGTTGCAGTTATAAGTTAGTTAGAAGTGGACCTTCAATGTAAAGGCACAAGCCTGTTTATAGATCTAGTTTTGCAATTAAATAGAGAGCTTAAGTTTGAGATATATTCAGTCTATTTAGAGACATCTTGAGAGATGAGAGGATAGATCGGTTTTGATCAACATCCTTATGAGTATCGCATGAGATCTAGTGCGATTGGGTCTTAGAAAATTTCTTGTTGTATCTGCGACCTATCTGGGTTGTGTTTTTGATGTATTCATCCTCTGGTTTTGGAGAACAATTTTGTGGTTTTGGATCTTTTGCGCAGAGCTAATATATATGAAAGTTGGTGCATAAATATCATCTTTCATTTTACTATTCTATTTACAGTGATCTATCTTGTTATGATGCTGCGATGAGATAGATCTGTTATGATGCTGTGAGTTGTTATGATGTCATTGTGGTTTATTCTATTCCTGTTATATTGATGTTGATGCAATCTATTTTAAGTCTGTAATATTGTTGTTGCATTATGAGGTTGGATATTTTATATGATGCTGCTATGACGAATATATGATGCAATCTGTAGTCATGGAAATGATTTAGTGTCAAATTTCTAGTTCTGGATCTCTTAGTCATGTTGTTTTCTCATCGGATCCCCATATCCTCCATCCTCGTTGCCAAAAACTTGGTTTTGAAAGCTCTCCCCTGAACATCTTGGGTGAGACTTCATCCGCTCTACGGATTTTGCTGGGCAGGGTAGAACCTGTCTGGGTTGGTGCTTAGGGAGATCATGCTGGTCGAGCGTCGACAGAGTGAGAACCCCTATCGACGGGGTTTTGTTGGTGGGTTTTCACCAACACTAGGTAACCTACCCTCACATTGAATTGATCTCCAAACTTTCTTGTCCTTTTTTCCATGTCATCATCCTTTGTCATAAACCTTTATATTCCTTTTTGCAATGTCATCATCATTTTCCATCAACATCCTTTGTCCTTTACTGTTGTACCTGTCATGGGAATCCTCCATCCAAGTTGTCGTATAATATATTTGGAGAATATCTTTATAAGCCCAAAATTCCCATAACAGCTTTACTTTAGTTGTACCTATCAAGTGTTTAAATTTATCATTGAAATTCCTGTGACATATAAGAACATGCCTGCAAAATGAATGTATCAACAATCATCTATTAAATTCATAAAAGGTAAGCATGCATCAATGACAACATCACAATGTTGCTTCACTTTATCTATTTTTATTTATCTAACCATACTCCTCCCCCTGAAACCTTGTTGGTATGTTCATCTCAATATATTTAATTTGTATCACATATATCTTCAAAATCGATGAAAAGTAATATCTCACAACTATATATTTCTGAAAACTTATTGTACCTAATTTATTCCTGCATTTTACTTCATCTATTGCTACAGCTTCCTGTGGGAATTTTTCAACCTTTTGTGCATTTCTGCTCGCATAATGAATGTATCAATAGTCATCTAGTAAATTCATAAAAGGTAAGCATGCATCAATGACAACATCAAAATATTTCTTCACTTTATTTGTTTTTCTTTATCTAACCATATTTCTCCCCCTGAAACCTTGATGGTCTTTTCATCTCAATATATTTAATTTGTCTCACATATATCTTTAGAATCGATGAAAAGTAATATCTCACAACTGTAGATTTCTGCAAACATATTGTACCTAACTTATTCCTGCATTTTTACTTCATCTTCTGCTATCAATTCCTGCTGGAAATTTTCAACCTTTTGTGCATTTCTATGTGCATTTATCTGGGCATGCGTGCATATGTTTGACGTCTGTGGGAATTTTATCAATCCAACGAGAATTTACAAACTGGCTGCAGGGTATTTCTCAGTAGTCTACAAACATTTTCCCAAATCAACTTCTTATCCAAATTAGAGAATTGATGTAAGTGTATTCTAAAACTTAAATGTGGTCATATTTAACTAGCTGCAGGAATTTTTACAAGTTGTGGGAATTTTTACTCTATTTCTCTATGTGAATTTTTAACTAGATGGGGGAATTTTTACATTCAAGTGTGGGCATATTTGATTCTTGAGGATATTAATGAGGCCTAGATGGCATTTTTCAACTCCACTTGCGAGCATATAAGGAAAATCCTCTTGCACCCTTGTGTTCACCTTAAGATCCCTAGTTAGGTGCCATCCACCATATCCCTACCTTATATGACATTTTTTAGAGTACTTTGCTATCGTTTTTTTATTGTGAGTTGGTCGTACTGTTGTGTTGCTACTGTTTTTCATTTGTGAGGGTTGGATGATCTATTTCATGTTCTTTTCTAGTTCTGGGTTCTCTCCTTTGACAAGTATGTTGGTCTAGTTGAGTCTCATGCAAGTAACCTAACACTAAGAGGTTGAAGACTGTTTATAAGCATTTTCTGAGGATAAGGGATCTCTTCCCTAACATATTATGTTGAGTTATCTTATGTTGAGTTTATAATTGGTTCATATATGATATATTATGCTACTATTATGTGTTGTTGTCTTTCATTAACAACTTAGATCTGATATAGATTGCTACTCTTATTACTGTTATTGTTTTAAGTACTTTAATGTTTATTGTAACTCAATTTTTATGGGACATGCTAGACATGAAGGATATTGAAGTATGGTTTTTATATGTTGGACATGATTGTCTTATTGTTTCAACTTTGAGTTTGAATAATTGAGAAAAATAATTATAAAATACAACTAGTTTTTAAGATTATAATCCTCCCTTGTCCAATTTGGTTAATTATGTCTAAATCAGGAGTCATGTCAATATCGGGAGTCCTTTTAGTCTATTTTTAGTCACTATCACCATTGGGTCCACTTGGCCTAATTGGGGAACATGTACCAGTTACTAAAGTTTGGGGAACACTAATTGAGGCAAAATGCCACTGATTTCACTTGCATGCATCAGTTTAATAGCCTCCTAGATCAATCCCTACAAATTAGGAGCTACTGGGAGTGCTGATACCAACCTCCATTAGTTGATTTCAGTTGGTGACTAGTCAAGCTCAGTTAGGAGTCAGTTACATTCAGTTCTACTCAGTTAGCACTAGAATTGCATGGCTTCATGCAGGTGAGGCGCATTTACTCCCCTACCTCAGTCAGTTAGACTAGTTAACACTGAATTAGACACTTGAGTTGTGATTTTGAACTCCGATGAACTCCGATAATGATTTAGACAAGGTCAGTTAACCATTCACTTAAGTAGAGTCAAACCAATTCAAATTTCCTCACATGGATTTGAATTGCATGAGGTTATTTATCCATTGTAATTCATTGTAATTAATTATCTAATTAGTTTTGATTAATGAAAGCATTCATAGTTGCAAGCCATTTTTTCATTTTTTTCATTCTTTAATTGCTGAGTAAATTGTATGATCTATCTTATGAGTTGTGTGTTGGTCCACATATCTATGTGCTCAATTTAATATGGTATCAGAGCCTCAACAGGACAAGGTGCTTCTCCTACTACAGATTCATACTTGGATCCAAAAACAAATTTGAGAAAAATTGCTCCTTCCAGTACTGCACCAAAAGTAGTGAATTTACCACTTAATATCCCAAGTTAAGGAATTTTTTATCAAGCTTGCTTGATCAACTCTGCTGGGTGTGAAGGAAATTCCAAAACTTTAGACTATCGACCTTATTTTGTTTTTTTGATTGTGTGATTTACATGTTTATTAGTGTTCTTCACTGCATTCGTTATAGCATCTCAGTCTCCTTCACTACATTCTAAATGGCCCCTCCAATGGAGCTTCTCACTCCTTTCAACTACCACCAGTGGAACAACGAGATGGAGATGCAGTTATTCTCCAAAAGACTCTTCAAACTTACAATGGAGACAGAGGCAGAGCCAATCCATTATGTTGACAAAGAAAAGTTCTGGAATAGGGTTGATGAAGCCTATGGATGCTTGTGCCTCTCAATCTCTCGAGATCTTCTCTTCCACATTAATGGATTAAAGACTCCCAAGTAGGTTTGGGATAATCTTTCCTCCTTATTTGATAAGCAGGATGATGCAAGGATCTATCAGCTAGAGAATGAGCTGATTTCTCTTCATCCAGCCAATTTCAAAGCACTAAATGACTTCTTCACAAAATTCAAGAATCTAGTGTTCTAGTTGAAGTTGTGCAAGGTTTAAAAGGAGGATTATCAAATCATCCTTGCCATTCTCTCAAAAATTGGTGTAGAATACTTAGTCTTTGTATCAACCTTTCATTCAGTGAAGCTTACTACTCCAAATTGGAGGATTCCTACTCTTAACTCCTTCATTGAATTTCTCACCCAGGAGCATGACAAATTGATTCAAATGGGGATCATTCGATCTTCGAAAGATCAAGCACTATTTGCAGGAGGACCTAAGGTAGTGAATGATAAAGGGAAGAAAAATGATGAGTCTCCTATGGACAAAGAGCAGTTAAATGAGCCTTTAGGTTTGAAGATAAGAAAGAAAACAAGCAAAGAAAAGACCCTGTGTTCTTACTGTGGAAGGGGATTTCATCCAGAAAGCTCCTGTATGAGAAGAAAAATTGATGAGATGGATCATATTTTGAAGAAACATAACATTGCTGTACCTGCTAGTGCAAGAAATGCTGACCATAGAGAAGAAACTGAAGAATGTGAAGAGGAATTCCATGCACTAAAGGCTAGCTTCTCAACAACAAATGTCTTCCTCATTGATTCTGGAGATTTCAATCATATCAATGCATCTAGAGAATCATTCTCTTCATTACAATATTTTGATGGTCCTAGTATTCAAATGGGAAATAACAGTCAAATTCAAGCCAAAGGGAAGGGTTTTATCAAGATTTAACATGGAAAGTTCAAAGATGTGCTTTATGTTCCCATGTGCCCTCCTTAACTGCAAATATGTTATCTGTATACCAGATGACTCATACTGGCTCTCCAAAGCGAGTGATATTTGGTCCAGAATTGGTGGATATCACATATATCTCTACTAGGAATATCATAGCGAAGGGTGCTGCAAATCATCCCTCTTAGGCATATGATTTCTCACACTTCATGTCATTTCCAGAACCAGTACACTCTCAGTTTCCACCTGACAGGGGAGGTGAAAATATTCCATATAATTCTTTTTACAATTTCCACTAGTAATGCAGATCTGGCTGTATCAATTTATGAGAATGAGATTCAGGGTAATTCAGATCTGGATCTAGTCCCTACTCCCAAGCAGGAAGCTAGGAAGATGACTGGAAATCCATCTGACACTTAGAAGAAAAATAACCTTGTGCTATGCCATGCAATATTAACTCCTTCAGAGAGATGCAACTGTCAGTTTTTCAACATTCAAGGTAGAATTATGTTAGGATATTTAACTGAGAGAACAACAAGTACAATAATCAAACACAAGAGACAATGAACACAGTGTTTTTCCTTGGGGAAACCATAAATGGAGAAAAACCTTCCTCAGAGATAGAATTAGCACAAAAGGTAAAACCACAAAACATTAAGATGCTCTCCCTATAGTAGTAACCTTCTTCTTGTCTAGTCCCAGTGTCTTCTTCTTCCTCAACTATGTGCTACACTTGAGTGTGTTTGTGTTGTATGCTAAATAGAGAGTCCAACTCTCTATTTATACTAATCCTGGCATGACTAAAACCCTACTAGGGCCAACCTCTACTAGGAGAGTCTAATAACCCTAGTGCTTCGAAACTATGGGGACTTTAACCCTTAGACAATAGGAGGGTTACCCACAATGAATTGACATGACTTGTTTACATTATTGATTCTCCTGATCGGAACATTGGGGCATGACATAACATGATAAAATCCCAGAATAAACATTGGGTTACAATAGATAATAAATACAAGTGAAATACATTCTGAAGTTACAATTACATCAACACTCCCACTTAACTAGGAAGGTATTCTCTCGACATAATTTTCATCACTAGTCTTCTTCTCTAGATCTTCTTGTCATATGCATCTCCAAGTCATATTCGTCTTGAAGTCATCTTTATCTTCATGCCACCTTCTTTTTTGGATATGGATCATCACTCAATCTGGATCATCCTCACTGGATCTGGATCATCACTTGATCTGGATCATCATAACTGGACATCATCACTGGATCTGGATCATCATCGCTAGATATAGATCATCATCACTTTACTGGATCTGGATCATCACTCGATCTGGATCATCATCACTTGACTGGATATGGATCATCACTTGATCTAGATAATCACTGGAATGGATCTAGATCATCACTCGATCTGGATCTCTCGGAGTCATCATAATTGGATCTGGATCATAGCTCGATCTGGATCTCCTCTGGTCATCATCATATGTTCTATCTCATGATTCTTCTCGTCATAGGAAGTTATACAGAGCCAGCCTTATTTCATGCTGGGTGTATGCCTACCTCCTCATAGGTCTTTGGTAGCCCTTACATCTAACCTACTTGTTAGAATGGCGATGGCCCTTACATCTGACCTACTCGTCAGAATGGAGGTAGCCCTTACATCTGACCTACTCGTCAGAATGGCCAACACTCACATCTGACATGGGAGGAACTTAATCCTTTAGCCATGATAGAATGGCACAGCCCTTACATCTGACCTACTCATCAGAATGGTGGTAGCCCTTACATCTGACCCACTCGTCAAAATGGCCAGCACTTACATCTAACATGGGAGGAACTTAATCCTTTAGCCATGACAGAATGGCACAGCCCTTACATCTGACCTACTTGTCAGAATGGCGGTAGCCCTTAGATCTTACCTACTCATCAAAATTTCCAGCACTCACGTCTAACATGGTAGGAACTTAATCCTTTAGCCATGAAAGAATGGCACAGCCCTTACATCTGACCTAGTCATCATAATGGTGGTATCCCTTACATCTGACCTACTCGTAAGAATGGCCAGCACTCACATATAACATGGGAGGAACTTAATCCTTTAGCCATGATAGAATGGCTCAGCCCTTACATATGACCTACTCGTCAGAATGGCTATGGATCTCAGCACTCATATCTGACATGGAAGAAACCAATCCTCTCACCATGACAGAATGGCTCAGCCCTTACATCTGACCTACTCGTCAGAATGGCTATGGGACTCATCACTTTCCCTTGGAGGAAACCTCTATCTGGAGAACACCAAGCTTCTCACTGAAGTACTTGAACTTCACCCTAGCCATATCTGACATGGACGAAACCAATCCTCTCACCATGACAGAATGGCTCATCCCTTACATCTGACCTACTCGTCAGAATGGCTATGGGACTCATCACTTTCCCTTGGAGGAAACCTCTATCTGGAGAACACCAAGCTTCTCACTGAAGTACTTATACTTCACCCTAGCCAATGGCTTCATCAACACATCAGCTATCTGTTCCTCCATCGCAACATACTGGAGCTTCACTGCTCCCCTTTGCACCATATACCTGATATAGTGATACTTGATCTCGATATGATTTGACTTGTCATGAAACACTAGATTCTAAGACAACTTCACACAACTCTGGTCGTCATAATGTATACAAGTAGCATCCATCTGGAGATCAAATAAATCAGACAGTAGCTTCTGCAGCCATACTTCCTCACAACTAGCTGAACAAGATATGACATACTCTACTTCAGCTGTACTCAGTGCCACACAAGATTTCTTCCTGCTAAACTAGGAGATTACACCTGATCCCATACTGAAGCAACACCCTGAAGTGCTCTTCCTATCGATGGCACTGCCTGCCCAATCTGAATCAACATAACCCTCTAGTTTAATCTTCTGATTCACATCATACTTGAGCCCATAATCAACTGTACCCCTTAAGTACCTCAGAATATGCTTTGCAGCAATCAAGTGAACATTTCTCGGATCTGTCAAGAACTGGCTCAACGTGTTCATAGCAAAGAAAATGTCTGGTCTCGTGTTCGTCATGTATATCAAGGACCCAATCATCTGATAATACATAGTAGCATCAACCAACTCTGATGACGCATCACTCAATAGCTTCAGGTGCAGTCCATCATCCCAAACCTCTTCAGGATCTCTATTGCATACTTTCCTTGTCCAAGGAAGATTCCATCTGCACTCTGCCACATCTCCATACCTAGAAAATAATGCATCATACCCAAGTCCTTCATCTCAAACTTAGTAGCAATCTTTCTCTTCGTATCAACAATCAACCCATCCATATCCATCACAAATAGATCATCTACATATAGTAGAAGTATCATTGGGTTTCCATTTTCAACCTTGTAGTACAAGTTGGAATTTTCTTTACTCTTGGTAAAGCCCAAACTGGATAGAAAGCTGTCAATTCTACTGTACCATGTCCTGAGTTCCTGTTTCAAACCATACAGGTATTTCTTCAATCTGCACACATGAGACTCCCTAGTATGTGTCTCAAAACCGAGTGGTTTTTCCACATACACTTCCTTTTCCACTACACCATTCAAGAAAGTAGTCTTGACATCCATATGGTGTATCTTCCATTTCATTACTGCAGCCAAAGCAAGTACTGATCTGATCGAAGTGTATCTGGATACAGGTGCAAAGGTTTCTTCATAATCTATTCCATCTTTCTGATAGAAACTCCGAGCCACAAATCTTTCCTTATATTTTTCAATGCTATCGTCTGCAGCACGCTCGATTTTGTAGATCCATTTGGAAGTTACAACTGACTTCCCTTCTGGTCTTGGGACAACACCCCAAACATCATTCTTCATGATTGATTGGTATTCTTCAATCATAGCATCCTTGCGTTCTTTTCATTCTGTCACTTCTTCATAACTGGAAGGTTCTTTATCAATGAAATCACATAGTGAAGCTACATACCCGAAGCAGGATCTAGTCCTCTTTCTTTCTCTGTGATTCTCTTCTAGAGCCCCATTTCTTTCCGCACCTTGGGTAAGTTCTTGTAACCAAGCAGGTTTCCTCTTATGAGGATTCTTCTCCAGAGGTGGATCTACAGGTCTTTGTGGTTCTTCAAGTTCTCAATCTTCTTCATTCATGGTTGTATCATGTACTCTGGGTGCTTCTGCTTCTTCAGATTCTTCAGCAGGTTTCTTTCTGGATTTGTTGTAAGTTGTATCTTCATCAAATGTCACATCCTTGCTGATGTCAATCTTCTTGAATCCTGGGAAGTATATTCTGTAAGCCTTCAAGCTTTCAGAGTATCCCACAAATATACCCTTCTTTCCTAAAGGATCTAATTTAGTCCTCTTCTCTTTTGGAATGTGTATGTACACTAGACAACCAAATATTCTGAGATGGATGACTTCTGGTTTCTTTTCGAAGAAGACTTCTTGAGGAGTCTTGTTCTCGAGTACTCTATGTGGAGTACGGTTCTGTACATACACCATTGTTTGGGTAGCTTCCACCCAAATATGCATAGGAAGGTCTTGATCATCAAGCATTGCTCTTGCAGCTTCCATGATAGTTCTATTCTTCCTTTCTGCAATCCCATTCTGTTGTGGATTATAAGGAGCGGACAACTCCCTATTAATCCCTGATTCTTTGCATAGCCCTTTGAATCCATTTGAACTGAATTCTCCACCATTATCTAATTGAACATTATTGATCTTCTTTTCAGTGTGATTCTCGATCAAGCCTTTGAATTCCTTGAACTTGCTGAATACTTCGTCTTTGTTCTTCATGAAGTAAACCCATGTTTTCCTAGAAAAATCATCAATAAAGGAAATGTAATATGCAAACCCGCTTAGTGAGTTTGATGACATAGTACTGCATACATCGGAGTGGATGATTTCCAAGATTCCTTTTTCTTTTCTTTTGCTTCTTGGAAATGTCTTCTTTTTATTCTTTCCTTTTGCACATCCTTTGCAGACCCCATCATGTTTTGCTTGGATTTCTGGAAGACTTTCAACAACTTTGCTTGCAATAGGTAGTGCTCTGTAATGCACATGTGCAAGCCTTCTATGCCCAAGTTCAGTTGGATCTACTATGTCATGGACCAAGGCTTGTTCTGGATTACCCTTTAATTTGTACAAACCTCCTTCTTGTTCACCAATCACTATTGCATCATCAATAGTCTTTCCTTTCGGCCACATGATGACTCGACCATCTATGAATGCAACCTGCATTACTTTTGCATCTAATGTTGATATGGAGAGGAGGTTCTTATTGAGTCCTAGCACAAACAATACTTCCTTCATTGTTAGAGGCTTTCCATAGTCTAGTTTATAGGAATATTCCCCACTACCTTTTATTGGATATTGGCAGTCATCTCCTAGCTTCACCTTGTGAGGTGATTCATGTTCTGACAGTCTTACAAAGCATTCCTTGAATCCTATCATATGTTTGGAAGCCCCGCTATCTATGAGCCAATCATTGCTTCCATGAGTAATGTTCCCTATGTGAGCAGAGATCAAAACATATTCATCCTCACTTGAAGAATCTTCACTTTCATATCTGGTTCTCTTCTTGAATGGTTCATTATCCTTTGCAGCATGAGCATGATGTCTTCTTTTGTTTCTCTTCTTTGTTAGATTTGGTTTCTTAGGACAATTCTTTTCATAATGTCCGGATTCATCACATGTATAACATATGACTCTAGATAAATCCTTTTTGTGATAGGACTTACCTCTATGGTGATGAGATCTTCTTTTGGTTGACTTGGAGTGTACCATGAGAGCTTGATCTTCACTTCCCATATTTTCTTCTCGAGCTGCTATCCAAGATTCTTCTTGAGAACAATCTTCCCATAGTCTGTTGAACTTGACTAACTTCTTTCTAGCATAGATTCCTTGGATGAAAGAATCCCATGACCTAGGGAGGCCATTCAGGGTAGTCATCACAATCTCTGCATTTTCCACTTCTTCATCAACTGCTTCTAGTTGTTCCTTAATCTGAGAAACTCTTGTGAAGTAAGACTGGATTGTTTCTGCATTCTGAATCTTCACATTATTTAGTTGGTTTCTCAGAGTCATCTTCTGGTTTATGTTCTTCCCTTCAAATAATTTGGTTAGGGCATCAAACATAGCTTTAGGTGTCTTTAGGGAGGAGACCTGTGGTATGAGATGATCCTTGATAGAATCAGCAATTATTCTCTTTGCAATAACCAACTTATTCTTATGCAAGGACTTATCCTCTCTCCCTCTGGAACTGGAACCTACTCATGGATGTAGGAGTCTAACTCATTCTCTTCTAGGACCAGGGAGATCCTATACTTCCAAGCTCGGAACTTATCAGCTCCCTCAAGATTTTCATCAAGCTTGGTATGATGAGACATCTTAACTGAGAACCTCAAATGAAAATACAAAATATTTTAGATCTTACCAGGTCAAGATGTCGGATCTGAATTTTGAGCTGAAATCCTGCAAAGCTGGTTCAGGAGAAAATCAGGGTTTTTCTTTTCTTGAGTTTTGTCCAACCAAATGCCTTGAAATTTATCCCTAACTTCAATTTTGGGGAGGAGATGAATCCAGGCCTGGGCTCACCAAAAAATCCCTCTTTTGTGAAAAGCCCTAATTTTTGGCAACAGTGTCGGGTCCAAAACTGAAAAAACTCAGAATTGGATTCTGCTTCAATAGAAAGATGTGCCCTAAGGAGTAGAGTTATTCCACCTTAATTTTTCTGAAAATCTATGGAGAGAGATCCACAAATTAGGAATCCCTAGTCCCCGCAGCTGCAAAGTGTCTTCTTCTCAGGTTATCTCTGATACCATGTTAGTTTTTCAACATTCAAGCTAGCATTATGTTAGGATATTTAACTGAGAGAACAACAAGTACAATAGTCAAACACAAGAGACAATGAACACAGTGTTTTTCCTCAAGGAAACCATAAATAGAGAAAAACCCGCAACTTTCTCAGAGATAGAATTAGCACAAAAGGTAAAACCACAAAACAGTAAGATGCTTTCCCGACAGCAGTAACCTTCTTCTTGTCTAGTCCCAGTGTCTTCTTCTTCCTCAACTATGCACTACACTTGAGTGTGTTTGTGTTGTGTGCTAAATAGATAGTCCAGCTCTCTATTTATACTAATCCCGGCATGACTAAAACCCTACTAGGGCCAACCTCTACTAGGAGAGTCTAGTAACCCTAGTGCCTCGGAACTATAGGGACTTTAACCCTTAGACAATAGGAGGGTTACCCACAAAGACTTCACATGACTTGTTTACATTATTGATTATCCTGATCGGAACATCAGGGCATGACATAACATGATAACATCCCAGAATAAACATCAGGTTACAATCGATAAGAAATACAAGTGAAATACATTCCAAAGTTACAATTACATCAACAACAACAAACTCCCTGTAGGATGCTACATGGAAAGGGCTTATCGGTTACACTTCCTTCATACGAATAGAGTGGATCATACACCTCTTCATCCAGAAAGAGGAAAAGGTTACATTTCTCCTTCCTTCCATCATCATTCTAGGAGAAGATGGATAAGTCAACATGCCAGGCCCTAGGATACCTATGCACAGAACATCATGCATGTTTCTTTGCTACATCGTAGAGATTGCAACAACATATTTTCAATTTTTTCAAACCTGGATCCTGATTCTATCTGCTTAGTTAGAGGGGGGGGTTTCCCATGTGGTTTTTTCCCTAGATCCTTGTATCGAGCAGTTGCTTTACTTTACTTGTTGTAATGGGTGACCTATCATCTTAGTTACAAGGGCCCACAAGTTGTCCAAGTTAGCATTCAGGGGGGGTGTTAGGATTATAATCCTCCCTTGTCCAATTTGGTCATTTGTGTCTAAATCAAGAGTCATGCCTAAATTGGGAGTCCTTTCAGTCTATTTTTAGTCACTAGAACCATTGGGTCCACTTGGCCTAATTGGGGCACATGTACCAGTTACTAAAGTGTGGGGAACACTAATTGAGGCCAACTGCCATTTATTGCACTTGTATGCATCCGTTTAGGATCCTCCTAGATCAATCCCTACAAATTAGGAGCCACTGGGAGTGCCGATACAAACTTCCAAGCTCAGTTAAGAGTTAGCTACATTTAGTTCTACTCAATTAGCGCTAGGATTGCATGGTTGCATCCAGGTGAGGTGCATTTACTCACTTACCTTAGTCAGTTAGACTAGTTAACACTGAATTAGACACTTGAGTTGTGATTTTGAACTCTGATGAACTCCGATAATGATTTAGACAAGGTTAGTTAACCATTTAGTCAAGTAGAGTCAAACCAATTCGAATTTACTCACATGGATTCCAATTGCATGAGGCTATTTAGCCATTGTACTTAATTATCTAATTAATTTTGATTAATGAAATTATTCATAGTTACAAGCCATTTTTTCACTGTTTCATTCTTCAATTGTTGAGTAAATTGTATGATCTATCTTGTGAGTTGTGTGTTGGTCTACATATCTATGTGCTCAATTTAATACTAGTTTAATCTACCTCAGAGTTTGTAGCTTTTCTCCATATAAGTTGAAGTGTGCATTAGACATTTTTATGGATCTTGTGTCTTTAGAGTGGCACCTTGTGTAGTCCGGTGAATTGAAAGACATAGAAAGTTCTTCTCATGCTATAGGACTAGGATGGGATGTTACTGAGGTAAGTAATTTTGAATTGTCTCCTATTGAATGCCTTGAGCCTGAAATTATGGTGAATTTTCAAATATGCAATGCAACATTTATTTTTCATTGTTTTTCACTAAGTTTCCTTTCTCTACTCTTCAAAGGTTTCTAAAAGGGTCAAAATATTAAGTATATGATTACTTCCTTTGATTTCTTCAAAATCTCATTGGTCATGACTGATTACTCAACCTCTGGAATGTCAAGTCTATGGTGAGTATCAACAACTCATTCATAAATTTCTCATTTTAAGTTCTTTTCCATAATACTACTAGTTAGTTGTTTATTGAGGGCATTTATTTAGTGAAACTGTAATTATTTGTGTTCTCAGTGTTTGGTTGAAAACTTAATTGTCCTCATGGGAGAATAAGTAGTAAATAATAGAAAGAATTATGCCATAATTAGTTGAAGGAGCAGAATTTCTAGGTAAGTCCATCATCACAATTGTAAGTCCTTTCGAGAATACCTAGAATGGAATCACTTGGAATTTTGAATGTTTTCTTAAAGAATGTGTGTAATATTCAATGCAAGTCTGACTTTCCTTAAATGCACACATGTCCATAGTTTATGGTAAACAACTTGGATGTGAAGTTCAAATGCATTCCAATTCTACCGTGTGATGAAGTGTCTTTGTCTTTGATAAAAGAACGAAATAATAACTCATCAGAACACATTACGTAAATCACAATTTCCCTAGTTACTAAATAACAAAAAATAGCATAACTCATTAGATAACATCATAGTTTATTTTTCAAAATTCCCAACCCTTGCTTTTGGAAAACCAATGAATTAAGTTCTACTTCTCATAAAATGAATGAAATACTACGCTGTTAATTTTGAAGTTTTATATCCTGGTAAGCAGATTTTGTTCTCAGAAGTTCAACTTTAAAACTATGAAACTTTAAATTTAAACTGATAAACTCCTATCAAAATTGTAAAACATGAATGATAGATTCTACGAACATATTGTTGGTTGTGGATCCTGATCTTCCAGAGATATTATTGATCAGTTTTGTTTGTACCCCAAGTTTACTATGCACTCGTCCCAGTCGGGGGATGTGGGGGAACTTCGTCCCCCCGTGGGGGTCTAGGGGTGCCCATATCACTTGGTTGGGGGGTCTAAGGGGCCATTGGGCCCCCAAGGAAAGGGGATTCAGGGGCATATCCCCCAAAGGAAATTTTTGGGATTTGTGTTGGCCAACAGTTTTGCAAACCCATGGTATTAGGTTAACCGTAGTATTTTACCGTGGTATTTCCCCTATAAAAGAAATCATTGTAATACGATTGTATATGGTATTATATAATTGTAACAATCTCTGCGATTGTGTGAGAGAGACTGTGACAATGTGAAGAGGAAGTGCAGTGGTGTTGCTACAGGTTGTATCCCTTCATCTTTCTGGATGGTAATAAAAGTAGTGAAAATTTCTGTGTGGACGTATCCCATCTTTTGGGTGAACCACATTATATCTATGTCTCCCTGTAATGTGTTAAATGTGTTGTGCATATTGTTTAATGATTTAATTGTATAACTATTATTACTATGTGGTTCTATTTTCTAGAAATTGGTAACATAGCCAAAAGGTCTATTTGGATGGTAAACTCGTAGGAAAGAAGGGTACATGGTTCGAGTGGGAGCAATGGAAGAAGAGGGAAATTTTAGGGTCAAGAAATTTAATGGCCAAAATTACCATTTATGGAAGATGCAAATGGAGGAATATGTGTACCAAAAAGATCCATACCTATTGTTGGGCGGAAAAAAAAAATAGTCAGTGACTATGAAGGATGAAGGATGGGAAGTTCTTGACAGAAAGGCATTGGGAACAATACGGTTGTTCTTGGCTTTGTCGATGGCTTTCAATATTTTGAAAGAAAGAAAAAAACATAGGACATGATAAGTACATTGGATAAGCTATGCGAAAAACCCTCATCTTCCAACAAGGTATTTTTAATGAAGCATTTATTTAATATGAAGATGTCAGAAGGTGGATATGTTGTTGATAATTTAAATGAGTTTAATATGCTTACCATTCAGTTAAGTTCTATAAATGTGAACTGTGATGATGAGGTTAGGGATTTTCTAATCTTGTGCATATCCCTCGAAGGAAATTTTTGGGATGTGTGTTGGCCAATAGTTAGGCGAACACATGGTATTGTGTTAACCGTAGTATCTTCCCATGGTATTTCCCCCATAAAAGAAAGCATCGTAATACATTTGTATATGGTTTTGTAGCATTGTAAACAACCTCTGTGATTGTGTGAGAGTGATTGTGAGAGCGTGAAGAGGAAGTGCAACAGTGTTGTTGCAGGTTGTATCCATTCATCTTTATGGACTGTAATAAAAGGACTGACAATTTCTATGTGGACGTAGCCCATCTTTTGGGTGAAGCATGTTATATCTATGTCTCTTTGTAATGTGTTAAATGTGGTTTGCATCTTATTTAATGCTTTAACTATATAATTGTTATTTCTCTACGGTCTTGTTTTCTAACATGTATCACACTAAAAATAAGAACAACTAGTACAAATATGAATGACTGAATCACCTTCTAAAATAAATAGCCATCATGCAAACTTCAAAATGCCTAAACTAGGAACTCATTTATTTGTGTTCTTTGCAAACTTATAAATGAACTCATACTAAAAATAAAACAACACTTCTAATTCTGTAAAACATACTAGAATGGAAATCAAATAAGGTTGGTGCATGCTAAATAATCCCTCTAACTCTCTATATAACCATGCCTCTTCATCCTAATTAAAGCTCCCACACCCACATTGTTATGCAAATATACACACTCTTGTGCATAGGAATCAACAGGAACATGTAATTGTTGTACGTGTACCTCTGTTGAAGGTGGACATGGATTGAGCAACATAGGAAAAAAAATATGACACTCCCTCTTTACGATGAAAGTATTCACCACCAGGCCAAGGCTCTTCTTCAACATCTAAAATGTCCCTTTAGTGATGGGATTTGTCAATTCTTGCAAACTATGAATCTAATGGAACATACTCAAGAACCATTGCTCCCTTTTGAGCTCTGTCTCTGAGGAAATGGTATAGAATATTTATGTGCTTGGAGAAAGCATGAAATATTGGATTTCATGATTTTTAGAGATTTTTATACAACTCTAATTGTTACAATATAATACCATGTTCTTCAACATTTGATCGATAAACTCTGCTATCAATTTGTGAATCCACATGGCTTGACAACTAGAGTCGCTTGTTGTTATAATTATATACTTTTCTTTTATTGAATTGAGTGCAAATGTTGCCTGCTTCCTATTAAATATTTCTATCTCTTGCTACCAATTCAGAATTAATAAACCATGCAACATCAACTCATCATCACCCGCAATCCTCAAGCCAATATGAATTGTGCCTTTCTAGTATTGGAGCACATGCTTGCAGCAATCCAATGAATTTTCCTAGGTTCAACAATGAACTAGATTGAAGTATTAACCACAAAATATATACCATATCAAGTCTGATATTTACTAGATACATAAGTGAACCAATCAACATTCTATAAACAAAAACGTATCTGCCAACGTTGAGACATCAATGTATAGCTTCAGATTTGGAACCATGAGTGGCTAAGGGTATGCGATCAAACATTTAAAATATCTTCAATATATCCACTGTGTACTTACCTCTCCCAAGGAAGACCTCATTTGTATCTTCCAAATGTATATATATTGAAAAAAATTGCACAAGGCCAATGTTAGTCATGTGAAATTCACAGGCCAACTTTTTTTTACACGATGCAATGAGCTTCTTTGAACTACCTATAAGTGCCAAGGCATCTACATAGGACCAAGACAAGCATATTGATTTATTAAATAAGTAATAAAGGTTAGGATCTACAGTAGTCTTGGTGAAGTTGCTTATCAATCCCAGAGCACCATGCATAGGGTTCCTTCTTCGTTGATTTATGTATACTTCTTCCTCAATTAGAGCATCAAGAAAAGTAGTTTTTACATCCATCTAGTGTATACACCAACCAAAAATTGATGCTAAAGCATAATGGTTTTGATGGAATTATATCTTGAAAATGTAGAAAATTTCTTCTGATAGTCAACTCCATCTCTTTGGGAGAATCCTCTTGCTATGAACTTGTCCTAGATTTGAAATACAATGTTTGTTGTGAATTTTGTATTTAAAAAAAAATATACACAATAAACGTCGCTATAGCGATGTACTTTTGGTGCTATAGCAACATAGAAACGTTACTATAGCGACAAATCAATGCTTATTCATTTGTAAGTTGCAACAAATGCTCATTTATATAGCGATAGGTTGTTATCTTTATAACAATGACTTGGATAATATCCAAGTCATTGTTGTTATCTTTATAGCAATGAACAATGACTTGGATATTTCTTGGTGTCAACATACTTTCATGTCGATAGCGACATGTTGTCGTTGCTATTGCGACCAACCTACATTGCTATTGTGACTAATGTACATCACTAAATTGAAGCAATATGAAATAGTAGCTTGATTTTGTGACAAACTTCCATCGCTCCCATGACAGAATATGAAAAAGTCCCTGGTTTTATGACAATATTCCATCACTATAGCGATGCCCAAACAACGCTCAAATGACACAATTTGACTTAGTCACTTGTTTTTCCCACAATAAACTGTCACTATAGTGACGTGCATCTGTGACTATAATGACACATACACATCGCTATATTGACTCTTATTTATTTTTGAAGCAAAATCCATAATCGCCACGTGTTATCGATGTTTTCTCTCTATACCAACAGAATATTCTAAGAGTTGATAATGTGGTGATAATTATGCGACGAAAATTTAGGCTTCTAAACATCTCTAGAATGACAGAGATGTGTTGCTATAGCAATGATTTTCTGTGGGAAAAAGGTTCGCATGTACTAGTGGGAGTTTGAATATCATAAGACACAAGAAAATCTAGAGGAGAAGTAAATCATGAATAACGAACGTCATCATGACGATCGTGAAGAAGTAGTAGGGGACACTGATAAAAATAATGGAAACCTTGAGCATGAAGGGATAGTTGCTACAATTCAGTTCCCTATTCGAAAAACAAATTGGCAGGTCTCTATGAAAAATATTTCTCCTTTAGTAGTACCAAATTTCCTTGGTAAGTCTATTGAGGATCCATATGAATTCCTCTTCGAATTTGATATTCTCTGTCGAAGCTATGACTATATCTCTAGTGAGAAGAAATTGAAATTATTTCCTACCACCTTGAAAGGTAATTCCTTAAGATGGTTTATGAGTTTGGGTGGTGAAATTGTTACAATGTGGGAAGAGATGAAATAGGTGTTTCTTATGAAATAACAAGAATATTACAAAATAAAGGATAAGAGAGAGGAATTACTTAATATGGTGCAGAAAGATGATGAAATTTTGGAGGATTTTGTAGAAATGCTTCTGTATAAATTGAAGAGATTGAGACACACCACTATTGGAAGGGATGTCCTCAAAATTATTTTGTTGTGTGGGATAAGAGAAGACTTCCTTGGTATGCTTAATCTATTAGGGAAGGGAGATATATAAAAGGAACCTTTTGATCATGTTGTGGAATTATGTCAATGATAGTCTAGAGAGACTTCTATAACTAGGATAAGAGAATGAGACGTCTTTACATGAGCACAAAAGTCAGCTAGTGGAGGGGCTACTCTAGCAAACATAGGTAATCTTCTCGATAATTTTAAAACTGGCATGATGAGTTCCATTTCCTTGCAGTTGGATGTCATGAGAGAAAATAAGAAACAAGGGGATGAAGATTTAGTAGTTGGGGTATTCTTCCCTAAGTGTATAAAGAAACATCCACTGAGGGAATGCCCACTTGAAAAAGTGGAGGTATGTGGTATGTGCGATTTGGAGCATGAAACTAAATATTGTCCTTCAATGCCAAAATCTAAATAATTCTTTCAAGCATCCACTGTGGACATAGATCAAGCCTATTTTATTTCATAAAATAAGTTGTGGCAATGTCAAATTCTAGGCATAAATTCAAATCTTACACCTTTCAATTCCTAGAATAATGTTAATAATCAATTTCCTCCACAATACTCATATCCTAATACATAGTGGCAGCAACCTTTATGGCCTACAATGCAATATTCGACCCCTTAGACTTCATGGGAACCACACTCAAGCCAATAATTCCCTTGGTATCTAGTTTGGAGGAACCCTTATCTTGGAAATCAGTTTCCCCATAATCAAACACCTTATTCGTAGTATCAACAGACACACCTACAACTCACTAATAACATTACACCGATGGTTGCACCCCTTCATCCTCAACCACCTGCTCAACCTAACCCCAATCCTAATAATAAGGAAGTGAAACAATACGAAACCTATAGAATTTCAACTTATTCTATTTCCCCTCTCTCCTGTAATGATTTACATTTATGATCAGGGAGGATAGTGGAACTAGCTATCATTGAGGATGTTCCATCCTCTGTTACTAAAGAATGAATGAATGAACGATTTGAAAATTCATTCAGTATAGTAATCCCCATTATGGAGGACGCTGAAATACCAATTGGAAGACATGCTGAAACACCAGTGGAAACACCAATCAAAATACATGATGAAATATCAGCTAAGAGACTTGCAAAGACACGTACTAAGACTTAACCTACACAGTTTTTGAGAGAATCATTGTATCTTGAACTATTATCCTTGCAAAAAACAATGGAACACTATCGTTTCAACTTTATAAGGAAATTGAAAAATATTTATGTGAAGATTCCACTATTACAATCCCTACACGATGTACCTATGTATGGCAAGATCGTTAGAGACCTGGTTGTAAAAAAACTAGGAAGGAATCCCGTGGATCCTCCTACAGTGCATGTAGTGGGGAAGTTATCTGAACTTATGATGGGGAGAGATCTATATGATAAATATGATGGGGTCCATGTAACCATACTATCACAGTATATATTGGGCACACCTAGATCCCCAACATTTTGGTTGATTTATGCTCTTCAATAAACATTATGACCATTGAAACTATAAATAAATTAGGAGTCACTGATATGTATAAGGTGGAATAAACTACTTCTGAAGTATCATCATTTAATAACTTCAAATTTTTTGTCATTGGAGTAGTCATAGTCGTGAAATATATCATTCCAAATATCTTTAGGATTTCTACTGCATATTTTCCTTGGCTTAGGAAAATATTGTATGGACACTGCCATACTTCAAGACCTAGAAAATAATGCATCATTCCAAGGTATTTCATCTCAAATTATATAGTAAGCTTCTTCTTACATTCGTTGATGGGATTATATTCACTTGTCAAGAATAGATAATCTACATATAGTAGTAATATATAATTCCATCACCCTCAACTTTATAGCAGAGGTTGGAATCTGCTTTACTTTTGGTAAAGCCTAAGCTCATTAGGAATCCATCTATTCTTCCATACCATGCTCTGGGTGCTTTATTTTACCCATACAATTCCTTCTTGAGTATACATACATGATTTTTTTGATCATTAGTATCGAAACCTTGTGGTTGTTTGATATATACTTCTTCTTTTATCAAGCCATTTAGAAAGGTTTTCTTTACATCCATCTGATGTAAATTCCACTTCATAGTGGATTCCAAGGAAAGGATGGTTCTAATTGAGGTGTACCTAGCCATTGGTGCAAAGGTATCTTCATAGTCGATTCCTTCCTTTTGGGAGAATCCACAAGCTACAAATATTTCCTTGTACTTCTCTATAATTCCACATACTGAGAGCTTAGTTTTGAAGATCCATTTCGAGGATACCACTGACTTGTACTTTGGTCTTGGTACTATTTCACATACATCATTCTTATAATGGATTGGTATTCCTTGACCATTGCATCAACCCACTCCTTTTTGTTTTATTCCTTCTTTAAAACATGTTGGTTCTTTATCAACTAGGTCACACATGAAAGATACATAACTAGGGTATGGCTTTGGCTTCTTCCTTTCTTTGATGGTTCCTTCTAGGGCACCATGTCTTTTTTATTCTTCGATTACTTCATGATCCAAAGCAGGTTTTCTCTTTCGTGAAATAATTTCACTATGAAATTATTCAGGTTTATGAGGTTCTGTCATATCATTATCCTCAGGCATCTAATATTCAGGCTTCGTTCCTAACCGGTTTAGGAATTTCTGCAGCTCTGGGAGTTTCATGATACTCTTCTTTTTCCTTATATTTCTTTGAATTTTTAAATTCCATATCTTCATCAAATGTGACATCTCTACTAATTTCGATTTGACAGTATATTGGGATATAGATTCGGTAATCCTTTGATTGCACACTATATCCTACAAAAAAGTCCCTTCTTTCCCGAAGGATCTAACTTTGATATTTTATTGTTGGGAATGTGTACAAGAAAACCAAATATATTTAGGTGGATTACTTCTACATTTCCTTTGGAAAACATCTCTTCTGGAGTCTTGTTCCCAAGGGAATTATGAGAGATTCTATTCTGTACATATATTGTTGTTCAAGATGCTTCTTCCAATAGGTACATTGGTATATCTTGATCATGTATCATATATTTTATAGCTTCCATGATAGACTTATCTTTCTTTATTCCACACCATTTTGTTGTGGATTATAGGGAATGGTGAGCTCCCTCTTAATCCCATCTTCTTTGTAGTATTCATTGAATTCACTTGATGTGAACTCTACTTCATTATCTGACCTTAATATATTGATCTTCTTTTTAGATATGTTTTCTATGAGATCCTTAAACTCCTTAAAAATTTCAAAAAATTCATCCTTATTTTTCAAGAAGTATATACAAGTCTTGCGGGAATAATAATAAATAAAGGAAGCATAGTAAACATACCCTCTTAATGAAGTAATTTGATGTATCCCACATATATCTGAGTGGATAATATCTAAGATCCCTTTTACTTTACTGTCATTGTTTGGATAAGGTTTCTTGGTATTATTTCTGTGTGCACATCCTTTGCACACTCCTTCATGATCTATCTGAATTTATGGTAAACCAGTCAGAACCTTGCTCATGATTGGCAATTCTTTGTAGTGTAATGAGAAATCCTTATGTGCCATAGCTCAAATGGGATTATGGTACTAGTCATTAATGTTGAATCTACATGTCCCTTGAATATGTAGAATCCTCCTTCTTCATGAACTCCAAATACTACTGCATCATCTATGGTTTTCAATTTGTCCACATGAGAACTTCTCCATCCACAAAAGCAAATTTGAATCCTTTATTATATAAGGATGGGATAAAAATAAGGTTCTTCTTTAGTCCTGGGACATATAGGACATCCTTTGTCTTCATGGACTTCCCAGAGTCCAACTTATAGGATGCTTCTCTGATTCCTTTGATGGGGTATTGGGAATCATTTACAAGCATACTTTGTGTGGGGATTCCTTTTGTAAAATACATGAGAGTGAGTCCTTGTAACCTGTCATGTTCTTGTAAGCCCCACTATCTACTATCCAGGTGTCATTTCCTAGTGAGACTAAAACTATTAGTGTAGATATCAACATATTTTCTTCACTAGAGTCTTCATACTTATTAGCTTTTTCTCAATCTTCTTGATCACTGTCTTTAGAAGCACGAGCCTCAAATATTTTCATATTTTTTTATCTTTCTTCTTTCATGGGACAATTGATAGAAATGTGTCCCAACTTGTGACAAGTGAAGCATTCATAATTTGAGAAGTCTTTCTTGGACTTCTTAAACCCTTGAGTCTCTCTAGGAGGATGGTCATGACTTTTTCTCTTGTTCTTGACTTTGGTATGGACTATCAAGGATTGATCTTCATTATCATTTAGCTTTTCTTCTCTGGTTTATATTCTTTATTCTTATTGAACAAATTATTCCCATGACTTGGTTAGTTTCCTTCTTGAACAGATTCCTTGGATAAAGGATTCCCAATCTCTTGGAAGACCATTCAAGGAGGTCATTACAACTTCTGCTTCTTCAACCATTTCACTAATAGCTTCCAACTACTCCTTGATTTGATCTACTCTTGTAAAGTAAAATTGCATGGTCTCTAACTTTTGATCCCTTACAATTTTGAGTTTATTACTGGGGGTCATCTTTCTATTGATGTTTCTTCCTTTAAATATACCCGATAGAGCATCAAAATTTTCTTTTGGTGTCTCCCTTAAAGATAATTGAGGGATCCAGTTATCTTTGATGGAGTCGGCTATGATCCTTTTATATTTTATCATATCCTTCTTATATTTGTACTTATCATCAGCTTCTTTCGGTTTTGCAACTTCCTCATTTATAAATGCTTCTAGATCATTTTCTTCTAGGATGAGCATGACCCAATACTTCCATGCTCTGAAATTTTCAGCACCTTCAATATTTTCATCTAGCTTGATATTCTTTGTCATCTTAACATAATTATAAATTCAAATGGAATAAGGAGTAGTACTTACTTGATGAATATAGTTTATGGTTGACCTTCTTTTGGATGACCTAGGGTTTGATGCATGAAACCTAATTTTTTAGTTGGTATCACTGATGGAAAAGATGTGACTTCCTAGGGAGAGCTAGATTGTATCTTTATTTTTCTGAGATTGATGATGGAGTCTCAGGAAAACTGAATCCCTAGTTTGTCCCAGTGTCATTGTTTGGTCCAAAATTGAAACTTCTTGGAATTAAATTATGTTTTCACAGAAAGATGTTCCCTTCAGGAGAGAGTTGAGTGATCCCTCTTTTTTGTTTGATCTGTTGAGGGATTTGTTCGGAGTAGAAAACCCTAAGTGTGTAGTGTTTCCTTTTAGGGGGGCTCTAAAACCATGTTAAGTTTTCTTAAATTGATAAGATGATATCTTAAAACAATTTATCACTAGTAGGATTACTAAAAGAAAACAAGCACATAAACACAAGAACACAAATATTTTCCTTGGGGAAACCACAAGGGAGAAAACCGTGCAAATCTTGCTTAGTATAGAACTCAACCAAAGCAGTGTAAAACCCATACAACTGCTTCTCTCTTCTTTATGGCGCACTTGTTCTTATCTCTCTTACAAATTTTTTTGAGTGAGTGTGTGCAAATGAAGGGGATCACCTCCCTATTTATATTATTTACTTTACTTGAACTAGGACCTAACAGGGTCGACTTGTCTAGAAAGACGCCAAAAATAACATTTATTATAATGACACTTGGGTACTATTGACCCGACTTACATCCAGAGGTTTATAATGATTCTTTCAATGACTCATACATTACCAAAATCATCTCCTAATGGAGGAATACAATCAATGCATCTGGAATTTCTTCCGAAGTTACAATACTTTAAAAAATTGAAGCACATAAACACATAAAATAGATGAAAACCATGAAATTTGTATACGATATATGATAACGGAGTATGTCCCTGATGGACTACGTCTTCGGGTCCAGCTCCAATGAGGAACGATATTATTAGTCTTCAAAATGATTGAACATGAACAAAATGACTCCTTTAACTACTACAAAGGACTTAGGCTTCAACAATGAAGTCCTCTCACTCTCCAAATCTCTCAAGAGTGGCTAAAAATCTATTACAAATGATCAAAACATCTTAAAAAATCCTTCAAAATCATAATGAAATTAATCCATTCACTCTACAAATCCTTCAATAACCCTTCAATACATTTTCAATAATCCTCCCTTTCCTTCTCATGGAAAATTACAATGGTTTATGTAGCCCAAAAACCCATAACTTATTCCCAAATTGAGTGGCATTTACAAATATTTGATCCCAAAGTTAATGGGATACAAATCCATTAAAAAGTGGAGAAAATATGAGCAGATCCCCTTAAAATCCATTTTTGTTGTTTAAAAACAAACAAAAAAATTCGAAAATATAATAAATATGGTAAACAAAACCATATTATAATGAATTAGTTTTAAAATAGAGTCAAAACTAGAGTATCTAGAGGTTAAGAACCAACCAGCAGATGGAGTGGCTAGGTGGATACGGTGGATATTTGGGTGGAGATTAGATCGGGGGTTTGATCCTCCATGCCTCCACAATTTTGGTAAAGTGTGCAACCACTTTCCAACAAGGTTGCCACATGGTATTCCTTGATTGTCTCACTTGGATACAAACTTTGCCACATGGATGTTACTGGTCAACCTCATCTTCCAACTCAACCTATCGCATCAACTGGAAACATGAATACCACCTCATTTTCTATTGGACCTGAAATTCCGTGTGTCACTCTATTGTGGTGCCACTTGATATCCTTACAGGATAGGTGTCACCCTTACAGTGGTGCCATGTGGCACCTTTTTATCCAAATTTCCCTATTTTGTCGAAAGTTCAGGACTAAATAACTTTCACATCCGGGGTCGATTTTGCACGAAACAAACTTTTCGAAAATACAAACAAAAAAGTAGTTTTTTTATGATACCTATCCCCAAATTTATATTGAAAAAGTGTTTAAGACCTAAAAGTATTTCAAATTTAAAGCAATTTCATTGGCTAGCACATCATGACATGGAATTTGAATCAAAGTTAAAAGGCCCATTTTGAGTTGAAATTTCCTCTAATCTCAAATCCATTTACTGTAAACATTTGATAGGAGGCGTTGGCTTGCATTTTCATTAAATTAGGTGAACATTTCACAAATAAAAGACATCCATGAAGAGTTTATTCAAAGTAGGCACTTTCTTAATCCAAATTGGAAAAATACATGTACAAGTAGATGTAAAATAGTAATCCACACCATTTCCAACTGAAATGAAAAGACTCAATAATGAGGGATGGGTGTGCATTTTATTGAAGTTTGTGAATATGGGTCCAAAACAATAAAATTTTCCATCTTGGCAGATTCAATGTGGGAAAATACACATAATTTTAGGAATATGAAAGAGGTTTTTGTGAACAATATAAATAGATTTAGGATTGTAATTTTGATTTTAATTATTGATCAATGTACATACCGTGCCATGCATTTTACTAAACCCATTGTGACAAATTTACATTTTTTGTTTACATAATTACTCATATAAGTATTTCATAACTTGACTGTGAGCATATGAGGTTAGTTTATATAAAAGTATAATAAGAATGTTCTTCTCAAAATATTAATCTATCCTATTACCAAATCCATTTAGTGTAAACATGTGATAGGAGATCTTGGCTTGCATTTTCATTAAGCTAGGAAGGCATTTCATAAATGCAAGACATCCATGACATGTTTCCTCAAAGTTGGAACCTTTTGAACTCAAATTGGAAAAATAGATGTATAAGAAGATGGAAAATGGGAATCCACACTATTTCAAATTGAAATCACTAAAAACGATCTGATAATGAGTGTTGGCCATGCATTTTACTGAAGTGGGTAAAGATGGGCCCAAAAACGAAAAATGACCATCTTGGTAGATTCATTGTGGGAAAATGACACATTATTTTAGGAATATGAAAGTGGTTTTTGTGAAAAATGTAACTACATTAATGTATTTGGTTTTAATTTTAATTATTGACCAAAGTACATAATGTGGTGTGCATTTTACTAAGCCCAATTTTCAAATTTACACTTTGCTTTTACATAGCAATTTGCATAAGTAGTTCATTGCTTGACTATGATCATATGAGGTTAGGTTGTTTAAAAATAACACACACATATTATTATAAATATATATAGCTATCCCATTTTCAAATTTATTTACTATAAAAATTTGATAGGATGATTGGGCTTGCATTTTCATACAACTAGCTAGGCATTTCATCAGTATAAGACATCCATGAATATTTTTTTTAAAGTATGCACTTTTTAAACCAAAATTGGAAAAATATATGCATAAGATCAAGGTGGAAAATATTAATCCATGCCACTTCCAATTTAAATCACTCAAAAATATCCAGTAATGAGGATTGGGCCTTCATTTTTACTGAAGTGGGTAAAGATGGATCCAAAAAAGAAAAATTTCCATATTGACATATTCATTGTGGGGAAATGAAGTATAATTTTACGAATATGAAAGAGTTTTCTGTGAACAATGTAAATAGATGTAGGGTTGTGTTTTACATTTAATTATTAACCAATTGGTATACATCAAAATTTCATACTTAATGTCATGATTGAGTTCCATACTTTCACCACCACGAGAAAGTGTATGTCTTTCTCCTTATGTGTTTGAGAAAGAAACCCAATGTTTGTGATAGTCCCTAATCATGTTGGTAAGGGAGATCAATAACTTGGAGGTTCTAAACCCTATGTTTTCACCTTGATTTTTTCCCTGTTTTGAGCATTATCTCCCCCCTTCCTTGTATAGGGAGAGATGAAACCACTTTATCCCTCCCTTCCTTGTTATAGGGGAGTGATGAAGTCCCACTTTATCACTCTCTAGCTAGTGTTGGGGGAGACATAATATTGGTTTATCTAGTCAGGCTTGGATGTAGGATATATATTCCAGTTTATTTGGTTAGTTGGGATAGGGATTAGAGCCATCCCCTATCCCTCTATCCTAAGTAAGTCCAGTATTGCTTGATCCAACAAATCCTCTCTTGATCCAATCCTTTGTCTATATATTTTTTTCTTCCAAATACTATATAATGAGAGTCATTCTCCTTTGAGAGGCATGAGAAAAGGTGAGAGGGGATAGACAGAGAGCTTGGAGGAGCTATCGTTATATCAAATTCATGGTTCTAAATGCTTATTATTTTTCTTTCCATCAATACAAACTTGGCCAATTCTCCCCATTTGTGCATGTTATGTTAGACTCATGAATATGCCTATCATTTTATATTTAGATCTATGACTGATACACTTGTTGTGTTGGAAAAGAATTTCCCTCTTTTTGGCGCGGGATTCCATTTCCATCCTGAGCTTGGATCTCAAGGCTAGGATATGGATAAACTAGGAGCATCTAGGACAACACTCATAAACAGAGAGGATGGATGCATTATTGATGGAGTAATCTCAACGCTTTGAGCCTCTAAGTCAGTCTCATCATCATGATAAGATAACGTCTCAAGAGTTTTAAGTAAGAGAATATTGATTCTTTGAATATGTGTTGAAACCCTAAAATTTTATTACAAGCCAGCTTTTAATATTGGAGAAATTGTTAATTAATTAATTTATTTTTGAGAATTTTAATAAAAGGTATTTTAACCTAAAATTAGGACCAAGGTTATTCCTTAAAAAATGTTTTAATGGCACTTATTTAATAATCTAGAGCAAGAATTCTAAAAATGCATTATTATAAAATAATAAAAGTCCTTAATATTGTCTAAGGGATAAACTATATTATAAAAACCTAAAAGCATAAANTATATAACAAAAAAACTAGAAGATGGGAGCTAAAACATAAAAGGAACCTAGGATGTTTGCTTGAAGAACAACATTTAAATAAAGAAACTAAACTTAATACAAATATATAAAGATACAAAAATATAAGAACATAAGCCTAAAAAGAGACCCAGGGGAAGACTTTTTTCAAGGGAAAACAATGAGAAAGTGAAAATACTTAAGGGAGGGAATTGTAATATCCTAAATATTGATATTCTACTATTTTCTATTCTAGGACTTGTTTATAGCCTCAAGGTAATATTGGAATAAAACTCACATGTAAAGTGTCAGGAGAATGACCCTAAATTATAGCTATTTAGGGAAGAGATTTGCAGAGAGTAGATCAACACTTACCACTGATAATCAAGATGATAATACTATAGAGATAATGTGCATGCATCAAGAACTGAATTGGTGAAGAACTGGTGCTCCCTTCCTCTGGTGTTACCGCCCAACAACATGAACCCCTCTATCAGCTAAAGGTGATGTTTTTGGTGAAGGATTTTTCTGATGAAGGTGAGATTTTATCTAGATGAAGGTCTTCCTATGCCAGAGAGAATGACTAGAGCATGCAAAGATTCTGACCCCTCTAGGCAAGCTAGCGAATTGGTTCACATGTTTAGCTGCTCACGTCCTCAGCTACACGTAATTGATGAGAACTACTCCGGATGAGAAAAATGGAAGTTGATGATCACCTGATACCGAAAGGATGATCCTACTGATGAAGATGGTGCCAATATTTAGAAAATAAACTGAGATCCGGAGGCCTAGCAAATGCTTTGGGGTTTTCTAGCTAAAACCCCTAGCTGCACACGTGTCCCTGCAAACAATATTCTGATGGGTTCCAGATAGATGTATATGGATAAATGAGATGAAGAGCTGATGGTGGAAATGATGGTAGACCTGAATGGCCTACCCTAAAGGAGACTAGGGCAGATAACTCACTGTCGAACCCTCGTTAGCTGAAGACATCGTCTTCAACCCCAATTGATGCGGTTGCATGTTGTGCTGTTACTCAAAAGCTCCAAATAAACAATAACAATAATAGATAATCTCTTTAGTCAAATAAACCTCTTAAACAAATCATCATGCTCGTTTAGGGTTCACATGTCACTTTCAGGGTTTATGTTTCACTTTTCCATGCATGCAATTCTAATTTGATGTTGAATTTTAAGCCTAAATACATAAGGCTTATTTTATCTAGCTGATGAATTTACACTGAATGAATATCTTTATTTTCTCTATGTACCAAATTCCCTTAATCAATTCCCTCTTTATCCAGTACCTGCTCGAACCTATGGGAATTAAGTAGGTTTGTGGGTGTTTTGGGTGCTTATTTAGAGGGGGACATTACAGGAATTAACCTCAAGTCAAAGAAAATTCAAAGAAATGATATATAAAAGTACTTAGTGATCTTAAAGGGTGTTATTAGTGGTATATTCACTATTAGTGTTATTAGGTTTGTGTCAATATGGATGCTTATGTTAATATTATTTTTCTTTTAATGGTTGTATTTGTTCCTAAGGATGTTGATGAGGGGTTTCCAACAATCACCAATATTTACGCCATCATTCATTTAGTTTTAGGGGGGTGTTCTCAATTTCAATAGCCTCACATGTCCTCCTTATCTTATAATGATCCTCTCTTATAACCAATATGCCATCTTGCATACATATGTGGTGGTATGTGATGTGTGTGTGTTAATCTAGTGTTATTTTTTTATAACAATCATGTATTAGGTATGCATTTTTCTATCTAAGTATCACTTGTAGTGAACATCCGGTTTCCCCTATATAGGTTTTTCCATAGGAACAAGGGATATTATAGACCACTTTATGATTTCTAGAGTTAGTGTGGTCTTTTGAGTATTGTAGCATCATTCAGACTAAGTTTGGAGGAGAAGGTGATCTTAATATTATTTTTTCATTAAAATCCTAGCCAAAACATTTGTTGTTCCCTTGATATATGCAAGGGTTATCTTGGTGCCAATAATGTCCTCCTTTTCTTTTTGATGTCTTTTACAATCTCTTTTGATTATATTATCAACATGACTTACACTATACCCATTCTTTTGAAAGAAATCAGTTATGTGTTCTAATTCTTTCTCGAGATACTCATCATCTGAGACATTAATGGCTCAAGTAACAAGGGTGTTTATGACCCCTGCCTTTTGTGTTAGATAGTGGTGTGAATATATGTGTAGGTACCTATATATATGAGTTTCATTTCTATAAACTTGGTGTCCTAAGGTCCCATTATCCCTTTTCAAAATGAGAACATCTAAGAAAGGAATTTGCTTATCATTTTCAACCTCCATGGTAAAATTTATATGGTAAGATATACTATTCAAGTGGCCTAGAAATTCATTCAATATTTGTCTTCCATGTGGCCAATTAGTGTTAGTATCATCAACAAATATTTTCCACCATTTTTGCTTATGGGGAATCAAATCCATAGCTTCTTTCTAAATGATTCCATGTATATGTTTTCTACTATCGGGGAGAAAGGGGAACTCATAACAGTTCCTTCAATATGTTCATACAAGACACACTTGAAATTGAATAAAGTAAATTTTAGACATACTCCCAATAATCTAGTCTTTTCTTCATTGCTTACCCTTTTCATCACATTAATTGCTTCGTTCATGGAAGTATTTGTAAAGAGAGGTACGACATCAAAGATGACTAGAATGTCACCCTATTCAACCCTCAAATCTTTCAATTCATCTACCATGTGTGTAGAATCCTTAATGAAGGATTATGTGCATCCTACAAGTTGTTTCAAGATATTTACTAGAAATTTGGCGAGAAAATATGTGGGTGACCCAATCGTATTCACTATGGGTCTAATAGGCATCCCATCCTTATGAATCTTGAGAAAAACATAAATGTGTGGGAGAATCAAACTTGAAGGGACTTCTTTTTAGTGTTCTCATCTAGTGAATATTCATTAATAGAATTCGTGACCTCATTCATTACTCTATTGATCTAATCCTTATCTATGAGTATGATTTCACTATCCCTACACATTTTTAAGAAATCAATATCAGTTATTTTCTTAACCAATTTTAGTTGCACCTTCTCAAAGGATATGAGTTTATCGAGCACTACCCTTCCATGGAGGTCCACGATTTGGTTGTTCAAGAAGTCGATGCAGTGATAATATTCATAAAGAGAGAGGACAACTACATTATTTATCCAAAGTGATCTCGACACTTTGAGCTTCTAAGTTAGGTTCATCATAAAAAAAAAAGGTAATGTCTCAAGATTTTTAGGTTCTTTTAATATGTGTTGAAACCCTAAAATTTTATTACAATCCTACTTTTAGTATTGGAGAAATTGTTGATTAATTTATTTTATTTTGGTAATTTTAATGAAAAGTATTTTAACCTAAAATTAAGACCAAGGTTATTCCTAAAAAAATGTTTTAATGGAAATTATTTAATAAACTAGAGAAAGAATTATAAAAATTCATTATTATAGAATAATATGAGTGCATAATATAATATAAAGGATATACTATATTATAAAAACTTGGAAAGCATAAAAAAACAAAAAAACTATAAAATAATAGTATTCCTTATTATAGAATTAGAAATTCATTAGTATAAAATAAAAGTAGTCCCTATTATATTATAATATAATATAATATAAAAGATATACTATATTATAAAAACTTGAAATAATTAAAAACAAAAAAGATACTAGTAGTCCTTGTTAAGGGATTTAACATTAGAATAAACCTAAAAAAACATATAAAACAAAACACTAGAATCTAAGGGCTAAAGGAACCTAGGGATGCTTGTTTGAAAAACAAAAGTTAAATAAAAAAAACTTAATACAAATATATAAAGATCCTAGAAGCTAAGATCCCAAGACTAAAAGGAGACTTAGGGGATGAAAATTTTCAAAGGGAAATAATGAGAAAGTGAAAATACTTCAACGGAAATTAACCTCAAGTCAAAGAAAATGCAAAGGAAATATTCATCAAAATACTTGGTGATATTGAAGGGTTTTATTAGTGGTATATTCACTATTATTATTATTAGGTTTAGTGTAAATAGGGATTCTTATGTTAATATATATTTTTTTATATGGTTCTCTTCGTTCCCAAGGATGTGGATACATATTTAGGTTTAAATGGGTTTTTTCAATTTTAATAGTCTCATGTATCTTCCTTCTCTTATAATGATTTTATATTACAAACATCCAAATATATTTCATATATATGTCATGGCTTGTGATGGGGTGTATTTATCTATTGCTGATTTTTTTAAATGATCATGTATTAGGTTCATATTGTGCTCTCTAAGTCTCAAATGTAGTGAACATCTTGTTTTTCTTATATAGGTTTTTTCATAGGAAAAATGATATTATAGACCCCTTTGTGATTTATAGGGTTAGTGGGGTCTTTTGAGGATCCTGACATCCTTTCGATGAGTTTGGAGGAAAGAAGGTTGTCCTCTCTTTTGGAGGATAACCATCCAAAAGAGAGGTAGGCCATCTAATTCCTCTTTTCTTCCTCCTACTTTGATTTCTTGTGTCTGAGTTGGGTGTAGGATATGTTAGTGTCCACTTGCTTTATTTATGACTTGGATGGAAGGGGTCTCAATCGAAGGGAGATTTAACTTATCCACATGGGAAATATTCCACAACATAAAATGGTGACTCTGCTAGGGAATTTTACCTAGTACTTCCTAATTTTTTGAGTGTGTGTTTGGTTCTTGATATTTTTAAGTGTGTATTTTTCTAAACTTTTTCACTCCTCTCATCTTTTTTGAGGAGATGTTTGATCCAAAATCCTGAATCTCTGTCGAAATTGAGCAAAACATTTGTTTTTTCAAACACTTCTAGATTTCATCCCTCCCCCATAACGGCATACATGGCGATAATCCCATTTCATATCCCCCTTATAGTGTATTAGGGTGTGAGAAATTTCTCTTTATCTCTTTGTATATAATGCTAGAGGAGCGATAATATCCTTCTTGGATGATTTTTGTCTCTATTTTGCTTGACTCCTTCTCGTGTTTGGTCTTAGACCTAATTATTAGATCTTTGTTTCTTGCTTAAAGTCTTGTTTGGTTTTAGAATGAGAGGTTTCCTTGATTTTGATTTCCTTTAAAATATTCATGCTATTGTCAGATATTAGATGCATGACATTTCTTGAGTCTAACTTGATCCTCTTGTTCAATTCCTGTCACTGCTAGTATTATTTTCGTTGTTTATGAGAATTCACACCTCTATCATATCTTCTTTTGAAACCTTTCAAATTCTTATTGTTTGATTTTAAAATATTTAATTGATTTAAGAGATGGAATACCTTGTGTCAAGCCTCTTTTTGAGTTCTAGGCACTTGTTCTTTCGGGTAAACATTAATCCCTTGTAATATTGAGAATTATTTGGATTCATTATAATATTATTATTGACATCTTACCTCTTTTATATTGGATTTTAGGGATTTTAAAGGAGTTTATCTCAATTACTTTTATTGGTTTTGTGAGTGTTGAAAGCTTGCTTTTTGTTTGCAAGTAAAAAGTGCTTGTTATTTTAATTCTTGTTAACATGATTGAGTGATCTTTTTCTTCATTTTATTTTACTTCTGGTCCTTTGCAAGTGTCATTTAACTCTTTCATTTTCATTGAAAGAAAAAGAAAAGAAGTTTCCATCTCAAAACATTCATGTCATTTGAAGCATTTGAACGAAGACTACAAAAGATTTCTTCATCATATTTTCATTAGTACATTTTTTTATAGGCATTTGAAAAAGATTATCTTACATTTGTTTTAGGATTTAAAAAGGTTTTTTCATATATAGTTTGGTCTTCTTCTTTTTTTTTATCTCCATTCATGAAAAGGAAACACTAAAAAGATCCATTATATTGTGGAATTAATATGTATTGGAATGAAAAATAACTCCTCTCCTTCCTTTAGATGGAATTTTACTAAAACGAGATATTTGCATTTCATCTCTTTGCATAGTTTTGGAGTTGAGTCAAAATATCACTAATTTCATCTGCATATACCTTACTGAGTAAATAAAAACCACTAAAATTAACCAACATGCTTAAGAAAGTCAATTAGACATTTTGTTTTATAGCACAACTACAATTACATAGGGATGGGGATTTTGGACTAGGAAAAAGTGAGTAAATTGTCCAAATATTCTAAATGAGACCGTAGAATACTAACGAGTGAAAATTCTAGTAGTAGGAATTAATGTGGTTGGAAATCTCCTCTCAAACATGATTCAATTATGAGGTCAAGCGAAGTGATCGATTGAGATTTCCCCTCTTTCGTTCGCCTAGTGGGGCTATTACAAGTTTGGGGATTTGAAGAATTGCCAAGATTCTCAGGGTGATGCCTTCTTATTCTTAGTTTAAGGTCGCAAATGTGTCTTTGACATTCCCATTACCATTTTCTAGTCTTAACCGTCGACTATTTCTACTTGATTGTTTGCTATGAACTGGTGGACATAATAACCTTTGTTAGGATTTTGCACAAGTGACTATAAGGGGTATTCCTTTTGAAAAGACAGTCCCTGACGGTTCCCATGAAAGACATTAAATATATTTTTCAGCGATCTGGGAGGGTATTTTCCTGTGGCACTACTACATTTGAGGCCCAAATTTGAAATATGCACTGACATTTAAGTTAAACATATATATTTTAATGTCAAATAGGCATCTTTTACGTCCGTTTTTTTGGGAAAAAACAAGGTGACATTTCTTCAATGATGTTTTTTGTAAAATTCATCCCATAAGTGACGTCAAAAAATGTCCCTCAAGAGATGCTCATAGTCGTCAATTGATGTTGTGGAGTAAGATATGACCTATAAGATATTTCCTTTAAGATAAATCCTATGGAGTTCCTTGAAGGACAAAAAGGTGAAGTTCTCTAATTACGTATTATAGAGGCTAAGGGATGAGTAGAGAAAAGGGTTGTCAAAGACTAATAATAGCTAGAGTATTCACATTCTTCATTTTGGATCCACGAGGGCCCCCTATTATCACCCCTACCATTCTAATAAAGGGTTGATGAAAAAATTAAAGAATTAGATGAGCCATAGTTAGAATAGGGGGGACTGATTGGACTTCTGAAATTAGGGGTTGTGGGTGGAAAAGAGAAGATGATTGAGTGTTAAGAATATTGACCACAATTTATATAGAGACAACATAGATTATATTTATGTTTTGTAGGTATTATTTTTTCTAGATTTATAACATATATGTATGGAATAAAAAACAATTCTGGAAGTTTTTTTTGGAGGGAAGAGAACTTTGGTTACAAATTAATTTTATTGTTAACTAATGATATTATACCTTGAATTAATCTATTTTGATTGGAACAATGGTTTCTGATTTATTTTATGTTTTTCTTGGTACTAGATTGTTATACCCGAAAATGACATTTTTCCATCTGTGACGACTTTTACATGTTTTTATCGCATAACGACGCTTTCATGACGATACTTCATGAAAAATCCCATCAGTCACTCAAAATAAACCTATAATGGAGGGGACATATATAGAGTTATGTAACTCCATTTAACCTCTTCTACTGACCATTGGAAAGGTATCAGACCAAGGAAAAGCGTTCCAGAGGACACCAACCCTTGAAAATTCTTGGAAATACTTTTAAAAATGTATTTGTTTTACGCACTCATGATTTTTCTGGAGAAAACCTGTGTTTCAGTCGCCCCTTTGCTTTAGGAAACCCATGAGTATACCCTGAAGTGGCCAAAAAAATATTGAAACATGAAAACTCTCTAAGTTGTTGTGGTTTGGGTGGTTTTGGAATTGATCCTCTGGTTGTAAGTGGTCCCTATTCGACCCAAACTCTTCAAAATACTATATAATATATGGAGACGGGTCCATGAAAGTGGACTTATCCTTTGCATTATTGTGTGGGTGAAATTGGGATTCTCAACCCCCCTACCTTTTCCATAGATGTCATATCCCTTTGTTGCAGATCTTGGAGGCTGGGATTATTAGAGAAGAGAATAAGGAGTGTGATAATTGATTCATAGTTGGATCTAGAAGCCAATTAACACTCACAATTTTCTCTAGTTTTCAAAACAAGCACAAAAATGGAAAAAGTTTGAAATTGCATTCACACATGAAACTGATGGTGGACATTATTAACATTGTCTAACATTTAAATATTTTTATAACATATATCTACTACATTTGGGAAAAATAATGAGGTTTAGGAATCCATTTGGGAGTGAACATGTGTCATAACTATATTTGAGCTCCATTCCCTCTAGGTGGAATAATTAATTCTCGAATCACCCAAAATGGTCACGAAACCTAGTGTGAACATTGGTGTGGAATACTGGAGCATAAATGGATCTATGACAGGTGTGGGTGAGAAATCATAGGTGTGGGAGTATCTCAAGGTGAACAATAAATGCATTATAAGGGCTGAAATTGTCTTAAAACATCACTAGTTCCCCTAGTAGAACTAAATTCCACAAAAATTGGAAGAGGAGCGCTCTAAGACAGAAAGGGTCATTAATGAGGGTCAACATGTTCCATGTTTACCAAGTTAGATAAAAAAAAAATTTGTGTGTGTGTGAATGGGACAAAATAACTAGTTTACTTCCTAGATCGATTTCCCTAAGTCTAAACCATAGCAATCAATGCATAGAAGCAAAAGAGTTTGACTAAGGTCTAAACCAAGGTAGTAAGGATGGATTATTGTTATAACACACTCCATTAATATTGAATTAGTATAAATTAACAAAAAATATCATGGAGGCCTTGAAATCAAAGGCTTAAGTCACGTCATACAACAAAAAAATTGTTTGTCCATGAAAACAAGGAAAAGAGGAAAACCACATGCGAACAAAACCTCTCCTAAAAAATGGATGTGGGACCAAAAATATGAAGGTGAATGGAATCCATCACCATGTATCACTCACTATAATAAGTGATCTCAATTAAGTGAAGGTATTCTCTGTCAAACACTTGGTGAAAATATCAGCAGTTTGCTTAGCAGAAGGGAAATACTACAAGGATATCACTAGATCATGCACTAAGACCTAAATGTAGTGCATATGAATCTCTATGTGTTTGGTCCTCTGTAAATGTACTAAATATATAGAAATATTTATTTCACATTTATTTTCACACCAAATGATAGTGGGTGAATCAAGTGCAACATCAAGTTCTCGAAGAATGCCTTGCAACCACACACATTGTGTAGCTGCAATCACTTCTCCTTTGTACTCGGACTCAATTGAAGAACAACAAATAATGTGTTGTTTATTACTTTACTAGAATATGGGACCATTGGAAATAATGAGTAAAAAACCTGAAGTGGAATTTATGTCATTGAGATCGTCGTCCCAATCAAAATCAGAAAATCCTACTAGTTCTAGTGGAGAACTAGTAGCATAGTGTACCTCGAAGTTCCTGGTTCCTTGTACATACTGAAGGATCCTCTTGGATGAATTCCAATGGATATCATGAGGCTGATGCATATATATATATAAAACATCTAGATCATATGCTAAATTAGGTTTATAATGAGTAATATACAACAAAATCCCGACTAGTTGTCTATACAATGAGCAATCCACCAATGGAGAGTCAACAATTTCACTTAGTTTGATACCAGAAAGGAATGGGAACCTGGATGTATTACATTCATCCATATTAAACTTCAATAATAGGTTTGAAGCATACTTTTGTTGGATTATCATGATCCCTCTTTCATATTTCTCAATTTCCAAACCAAGAAATTGCTTCAACAATCCAAGATTAGTCTTTGAAAATTCACTATGCAAAGATGCTTTAATTGACCCAATTTATTTGGTGCATCTACCTGTAATCAAAAGGTCATCACCATACAGTAAAATGAACTGAAATAAATCACCAATATTCTACAAATAAAAATTAGTATCAGACTTGCATCTAACAAATCCAATTGAAAGCAGAAAATTATCCATCTTGGAATATTAACCCCTTGGGGATTTCTTGAGGCCATAGAGTCACTTGTTTAACCTACATACAAGGGAACTATCCTCTTGGAAACCATAAGGTTACTACACACACACACACACACACACACACACACACACACACACACATATATATATATATATATATCACCATGAATAAATTCACTTTTGACATCCATGTGGTGAACCTCCTAGCACTCTAGCAGCAATGGCTAAAACTAGCCTGATAAAATCCATCTTTTCAACCGGTGCAAATGTATCTGTATAGTCCACTCCTTGGAATTGAGAGAATCCTATGGAAACTAATCTAGAATTATATTTTATATCAAACCCATGAGTATAAACTTTGGTCTTATAGACCAACTTTCATTGCACAAGCTTCCTCTTGGGAGGAAAAAGAACCAACTCCCAAGTCTCATTTTCCTGTAAAGAGTTGAACTCTTCTTGCATGTATGATTTCCATATTGGGTAATAATATGCTTCCTGATATGATTTTGGATCATATACAACCATAATATAGAAATTATCAACAATACTCAATTCATTTTCAAAATAATAACCTTGGAATTGTGATCTAATCTTCCTAGGATCTAGAGCATTGTTTGTTAAATCCCCAATAGATTCTATGGTTTTCTCTTCCCACTTTAGCCTTGAGGGTGAGTCATGTTCAGAAACATAATCTTCAGTAATATCAGAATCAAATATATCAGCAATATCTTAAAGGGAATCATCACTTACATCATCTTGGTGTTTATGAGAAGAGCATTCCCCCAGTACTAGTTCAAAATATGGAATAATTTCTTCTTCGAATTGCACACTTCTTTCTATGAAATTATCGTGTAAGGATGGATCAAATATATTTTATCCCTTTTTATATTCACCATATCCCACCATGATGAACTCCTTTCTTTGTGACTTCAAGTCCTTTCTCTTTTCGAAAGGAATTCGAGCCCATGTCCTTGAGCCAAAAATCATGAAATGTGAAATATTTGGCTTGTGACCAAACCAAGCCTCATAAGGTGTTTTTCCACTCACTAATTTGTGTAGAGATATGTTTTGAATATATGCAGCATAGTGAATGGATTCATTCTGTTAGAATAATCAACCCATAGTTACCCATATTTGACATTAATTAAATCATTTTTGTCTTATTCCTAGAATCTTAGATTCCCTCTCTATGCTAGTTGACTTCTACATGTTCCTAGAAGTCAATACTTGCTAAAATGGGTCATGGAGCACTTTGGAATCATCCTAGAAACATATTTAGCATGTCTTCTTTAATACTGGTTCCTTAAAGCGCATATCTACTTTTTCTGAAAGCTGCCTTGCTTTACATATGTTTTAAGGCATAAAGGAAAAGCTAGTCTAGGGGAACTTGCCTTGTTTTTTTACCACATAATCCTCCTTCCTTTTATCCATAAAAAATCATGAATTAGTTGTCTTTCCACCACATATTATCTTTTCCACTTTCTTTATCTAATTCATGAGGATCTTCATGGATTTGGAAAGTCCTTTTTGCACTTATGGGGGATTTGACTTGTTTTAGTAAGCTTGCTTTTTGACCAATTCGAATAGAAACCTAGTGCTTTATAATATCTCATGTAATTATATATTTGGGTAGCCTATTACTTCATATGGTTGGCTAATCTACACTTGTTCAATACAGTATTAAGTTATGCTCCAATTTCAGTCTCCTTTTGTGTGGATTTTCCATGTTTGATTAGCAATTTTGTGAGTGTAATTGATCTATCTCTTGGGTTCAATTTCCACATGGTATCAGAGCCTTTGGGGATCAATTTCTATCCTTTAAAATTGTTATTTCATGTTTGACATCACTGACTGAAGCACATTCTGTTGATGTATTTGTAACTTCGGAATGTATTCACTTGTATATCTTATGTATTGTACCTCGATGTTTATTCCGGGAAGTATCTGTAATGTAATTGAGTCATGTCATTCCCCGATGTTCATATCAGGAGATCCAATAATGTAAACAAGTAATGTAAATTCATAGAGTGTAACCCTCCTTATTGATCAAGGGTTAAAGTCCCTGCAGTTGTGGGTCCCTAGGGTTATTAGACTCTCCAAGAGAAGTCAGCCCTAGTGAGTTATTGTCAAGTTGAGAATTAGTATAAATAGAGAGGGAGCCTCTCTATTTATCATACATTCAATGACACTCAGTTGTAGCGCATAACTAATAGAGAAAGAATAATTTGGGACAAGAGAGAGAGACTACTGTTGTTGGGAGATCATCTTACTATTTTTGGGTTTTACTTTTGGTGTTGATTCTATCTCTGAGGAAGTTACAGGGTTTTCTCCTTTATGGTTTCCCCATGGAAAATATTTGTGTTAATTGTGTCTTGTGTTTTATTTTTGTTCTTTTTATTCTCTTAGATAAGATCCTAAGATCATATAACTTAAATGTTAAAAATCTAGCATGGTATCATAGCTAACCTGAGAAGAAGACACTTTGCAGCTGCTGAAGCTAGGGATTCATTCTTTTTGGATATCTCTCCACATATTTCTAGAAAAATTAGGTTGGGATGAATCTCCTCTCTATGGCGCATCTTTCTGTCGAAGACGAATTTGATTCTGACCATTTTCAGTTTTTGACCCTACACTGCTGCCAGAAATTATGGCTTTCCATAGAAGTGGAATTTTTGAGTGAGCCCAAGCCTGGATTGATGTCCTCCCCAAAATAGAAGTTTAGAGATCAAGATAAAAGTTTTTGTTTGGGTACAACTCCAGGAAAGTCAAACCCTAATCTACTCCTGAACCAGCTCTGTAGAAATTCAGCTCCAGATCCAGTTGCGACATCTTAACCTGGTAAGATATAAATATTTTACATTTCCATTTGAGTTTCTCTGTTAAGATGGCTCATCATACCAATATTGATGAAAATCTTGACGGAGCTGAGAAATTCCAAGCCTGGAAGTATAGGATCTCCCTATTCCTGGAAGAAAATGAGTTGGACTCTTACATCAATGAAGAGGTTCCAGTTCCAGAGGGAAATGAGGCTAAGGCCTTACACAAGAAGAAATTGGTCATGGCTAAGAGGATTATTGCTGATTCAATCAAGGATCACCTTATACCATAGGTTTCCTCCATAAAGACTCCTAAAGCTATGTTTAATTTCCTGACCAAACTATTTGAAGGAAAGAACATGAACCAGAAGATGACTCTGAGAAACCAATTAAAGAATGTACAGATCCTGAATGCAGAAACCATCCATTCCTACTTTACAAGGGTCTCTTAGATCAAGGAACAACTTGAAGTGGTAGATGAAGAAGTAGAGAATGTAGAAATTGTGATGACCACCTTGAACGGTCTCCCTAGGACATGGGACTCTTTCATTCAAGGGATCTGTGCTAGAAAGAAGCTAGTCAAGTTTAGTAGACTATGGGAAGAATGCTCACAAGAATAAGCTCAAAAAGTAGCTCGAGAAGGAAAGATGGGAAATGAAGATCAGGCTCTCACAGTACAATCCAAGAAGAGTAAAACAAACCATAACCAAGGTAAACACTTTCATCCTAGAATATCTAACAAGAATCTACCTAAATTCAAATGCTTTACATGTGATGAAATAGTACACTATGCTAGATACTATCCTAAGAACAAAAATGGCTCTCATAAGAAGAAAGGAAACAAGAAAAGACATCATGCTCATGCTATAGAAGATGATGAGCCTTCCAAAAAGGAAATCAAATAAGATAGTGATGATTCTTCAAGTGATGAAGAATATGTTTTGATTTCCGCTCTCATGGGAAACATCACACACGGAAGCAATGATTGGCTTATAGACTGTGGGGATTCCAAACACATGATGGGATTCAAAGAATCATTTGTGAAACTATCAAAGCATGAATCACCCCACAAGGTGAAACTTGGGGATGACTACCAATATCCAATAAAAGGTAGTAGAGAATACTCCTACAAATTAGACTCTGGAAAGTTTATGAAAATGAAGGATGTCCTATTTGTACTCAGACTAAAGAAGAACCTTCTCTCGATCTCTGCATTGGATGCAAAAGGAACAAGGGTTGCATTTATAGATGGTCAAGTCCTCATGTGGCCAAAAGGAAATACTATTGATGATGCAGTAATAATTGGAGAACAAGAAGGAGGACTATACAAATTGAAGGGCCAACCAAAACAAGCTTTGGTTAATGACTCAGTAGAACCAAATGAATTGTGGCATATAAGGCTTGCACATGTACACTACAGGGAACTACCACTTGCAAGCAAAGTTGTTGAAGGTCTTCTAGAAATGCAAGAAAAACATGAAGGTATATGCAAATGATGTGCGGAAGGAAAGAACACAAAGAAGACATTTCCAAGCAACGAGTGCAAGGCAAAATAAATCTTGGAAATCATCCACTCCGATGTATGCGGTCCAATGTCATCCAATTCTCTAAGCGGGTATGGGTGAAAACGCGAAGTTGGGTAACACTTTCGTGAGAATTGGGTCTCCAAACAGCATAGCGAATGTTATTCGGTTGAATAACTATATTTATTCGGCCCAAGAATTTATTTATTCGGCCGAATAAATATCATTATTCGGCCGAATAACTAATTCTTTATTTGGCCAAATAAAGTTAACGGTGAACCGTTTAATTTGACAGAACGCATAGCCGGCCAGAATTTTTTACGGTCGTTTCAATACTTGTTCGGCCGAATAATTATTTCACATAAAAGGAAAGCTCCGGGCCCATTTTCATTGTTTTCGCTTGCAGTCATTTGTCTTCATTTGGTCGTGTTTATTCCGTCGTCTGATTTGTCTGTTGTTGTCCGTCATCCCTGTCCTCGTCATCGATCCTCCTGATGTGGACATATGTGGACATACTAGTTTCCTGTCGGCATTGAGGTCTGTTCATGGAGGTCACTTCATGATGGACTATTCACTGTGGAGGTCTGTTCGTGGAGGACACATCGTGGTGGTGTTTGTGGTCTTTCCTTGGATGGTCTATTCGTGGTCTGGTCTTGTTGTGCTCCCCCGTGTTAGGTAATATTTTATGAAATTTCTTCTATCATTTGAAATGAAATTTTTAATATGTTATTTATCTCTTGTTGTAGTCAATGGCATTCGTTTTTCGTCATAGTATTGCAGTGTTAAAGTTTGCATATGTTACTTGTTGTTGTATAAATCTTATAATTTTAATTTTAATTAATATCTATATTTCTATGAAATTTGTCCATGTTAACAGAGTAGATGAACTCTGTCCATGTTAACAGAGTGGATGAACTCTGTCCAAATGGATAGAGTCCATTTGGATAAGTATTTGTTTATTTTAATTATAAATTCTATGGTTTTAGAATTTAATATAATCTATTTTAATTAGAATGAAATATTTTTAATTTAAATTATAGGTAATAATTTAAATAGAATGGAAGGAGTTGATGAACTCTGTCCATTTGGACAGAGTTGATCAACACTCGGATGGACAGTTCATGAACTCTGTCTAGATGGACAGAGTTGAAGAATTTTCTCCAAATAGACAGAGTTAAAGAACTCTCTCAAAATGGACAGATTTGATGAACTTTGTCCATTTGGATAGAGTTCATCAACTATGTGCACATGTGAATAGAGGAAATCAAATCTGTCCAAATAAACAAGACAATGGATTATACTTAGCAAAACATAGTTCATTCAGACTTCATCAACTCTTTCTCTGATAACTTTACTTAGTAAAACATATTTTAGTAGTTTTAGTATTTTAGAGTTGATCAACACTCGGATGGATAGTTCAAGAACTTTGTCTAGATGGACAGAGTTGAAGAACTCTCTCCAAATAGACAGAGTTAAAGAACTTTCTCAAAATGGATAGAATTGATGAACTCTGTCCATTTGGACAGAGTTCATCAACTCTATCCACATGTGAATAGAGTAAATCAAATCTGTCCAAATAGACAAGACAATGGATTATACTTAGCAAAACATAGTTCATTGAGACTTCATCAACTCTATCCCTGATAACTTTACTTAGCAAAACATATTTTAGTAGTTTTAATATAAATCATAAAAAAACCATTATTACACATAAAACATCATATTTTTTTATTACTGATCTGCTTTATCTTATGTATTTTTAATCTAAAATATAAAAGAAACATATAACTTGTATAATCTTTATTAGCTACAATTTATACTTACTATTATATTAAGATATTGTGATTTTTGTTCATGGACAAAGTTCATGAATGAATATTGTGTCCATGGATAGAGTTGATTAACTTTGTTTACATGAAGTGATGAACTTAACCCTATCCATGTGGACAAAGTTGATGAGCCCTATCCATGCAAGGTTCATCAACTTTGTCAATGCAGAGTTCATCAATTGTGACTTTGATTAGTTTACTTGGTATAAGGGATATTTTTTATGATTTTATGGAATAATGAAAATATTTGTAGTTGACATAAATAAATGTAGTTTTAATTTCATATTTGCTGATATTGGTTTTATTAATTTTAAAAATCTAAAATACATAAAAAACATAGAGATTGCTACATTAATTTTTTATACATCCAACAATAGTGTAGCTATTTTCATTTTAAGAACTATTAGATAATATTAGGGACATTTAGGTCTTTATTAAAAAGGTAGTTTTAAAAATTTAAAACACATAAAAAACAAAAAGATTGCTACATTAATTTTTTATACATCCAACAATAGTGTAGCTATTTTCATTTTAAGAACTATTAGATAATATGAGGGACATCTAGGTAATAGAAACTTAGTTTTTATAGTAGTTAGTTCTTTGAAGTTGAGGCATTAACATGCAGAGTTTGAATATGTTACGAGTTGATATATTAGATAATATTGAGGACATATAGGTCTTCATTAAAAACTTGGTTTTTTTAGTGGCTAGGTCTTTGAAGATGAGGAATTAACATGTAGAATTTGAACATTATATGAGTTCATTTGTATAATCTTGTAGATATCATCTCAAATGAAAATAGATAATAAATTAACTATCATCATTTAAAGAACTATTAGATAATATTAGGTATATCTAGGTTCTTATTGATATCTTAGTTTTTATAGTAGCTAGGTTTTTGAAGTTGATTAAAATTAACATGTAGAAATTGATATGGAATTAGATAATAAATTAGCTATAGTCATTTAAAGAACTATTAGATAATATTAGGGATATCTAGGTCCTTATTGAAATCTTAGTTTTCATAGTAGCTAGGTTTTTGAAGTTGATTAATTAACATGTAGAAATTGATATTTCTGTAAATTTGTAGATGCCATATTCAATGGAAAGAGAGCAGCCTTGAGACAAAAGCGTAGGTGGTCATTACATTTTTTGGGAGTTGGTGTCCGAAATGAAAATCAAAGATTATTGTGGTCACCTCTGGATTCAGGCTTATTTTATAGTTCACATTCAATTGATCATCGATGTAGCGATAGTGGTAGAGATGATTTCTCCTTATCATCTATGGTTGCATTGTCATTGATATAAAGAAGGGTCATTTATCTTTATTTGTAGAAATGGGTCTTGGAGTATTATGAGTTATAGATATTATTGATCAAATCTATGACTCTTATTACTCCTCGACTCATATTTACAGATCTACACACAAAATTTAGAGGAAGCAAAAGTAGTAATGTTTTTACATGTTTCTTCTTCAACGTATGTAATATTATCCAAATTGTTTTCTGATATATAAGTTTAATTAGTTTAAATAATTTTTGACATTTGTAAATTGCTTGTATATATGTTGGAGCATGGATCTCTTCAATATTTCGAGGCAAAAGGAAGACTCCATTGGAGGATAGTGGTGGAATTGTAAGTTTAATATTTTATTTTATTTATTTTGGTTTAAAATAGTTTAAATAGTTTGTAAGATTTATAAACTATTTTTATACATGTTGTATCTTGGGTCTCCTCCACTCTTTAGAGTCGAAGAGAAGACTCCATTGAATGATGGAGAATTTGAGGTAATTTTGTTACTAATTGTATTAATCTTTTATATATTAGTTTAATGTTTTAATGTTTTGATTTTATTTTAAAATTGTTTAAATGATTTATGATATTCATAATTTGTTTTTATACATGTTTTAGATTGTTATGATTCAAATGGAAGACCCTAGTGGAGGATAGTGATGGAATTCTTTGATTCAGACATCGAATAGCTTGATTTTAGGATTATACACATGTTCATGAATGTTCTTTTGATTATATATACATGTACATTGAACTTAGATGTTCATGACTCTTTTTTTGATTATATACATGTACATGGAACTCTAATGTTCATGAATGTTTTTTTGGATTATATACATACATATATTGATCTTAGATATTTTTTTGGATTATATACATATATATGTGAAGGTTAGGAATGTTAGGAATGTTAAGAACGAATATGGGGAATGTTAACCTTAAGAGTTAAGTGAATTAAATTGACTATGTAAACATGGGAAATGTTAGGAGTGGATGTGGGAATGGGGATGAGGAATGTTAAGAATGAATGTTAGAAAGTTTAGATAGGTGCAAATATATGAATGTTTGTATTAGTAAATTTATGTATGTTTGTATATGTAACATATTTTTAATGTTGAAAAGTTTAGAATTTTAGGAATGTTAGGAATGTTAGATGCAATCTAATGTTAGGAATCAATGTGGTGAATGTTAGGAATCAATGTTAGGAAATGTTAGTAATGTTAGGAAGTTTTGATAGGCGTAAATATATGAATGTATGAGTGAATGTTAGAAATGGTTAGGAAATGTTAGTAATGTTAGGAAGTTTTGATGGGTGTAAATATATGAATCTATGAGTGAATGTTAGGAATGGTTAGGAATGTTAAGAAATTTTGATTGGAATATTTTTTATTAATAAAGTAAAATTAGTAATTTAATTCTGAATTCTAATAAATTATAGGTCAATCCATCAATTTTTTAAGGTAACATTAAATCAACTTGATATTGAATTCTAATATTTTTTTATTACTGAGGTAACATTAGCAACTCGATTTTCAATTTTAATAAATTAAAGTTAAATGACTGATATGATAGCCAATCTTAACATAGAACAAGAAATGATATAGTTAAAAACATCGCAATGGAATTCCGTCCTCAATTATCCGTTCATGGTCATATTTGGACAGTTTCTATTTTTTATTTTTTAAGATTTTTTTTATACAACTTGTTCTAATTTTATTCGAGATGCACATACTAAATGACTATACTAACAACATATAACATCAGTTTCATAATTTTGAAAGTACACATAATTTTCAGTCATACGGGTTTGCTGCAAAAAATAGTCTTTTAAAATGATGGATCCTCTTTCGTATGTAAATCCGTTGTCATTGTAGTCCTCCAATAATTTCATTTTTTCTTCAGTGCATCACATCAAATAATATTTTAGGTCTTTGTTGTTGTCTAAAGGTGCAATCACAACGAAAATATCTCTTGTGCAAATTACAATTGGCATTGGAGTTAAGTGAATTAAATTGACTATATAAACATAAGGTGATGGACAATATTGAACAATCAACAACATCATTACCTTCTCTAACAAGATCTGAAATTCTATCTCCATCAGATGACATTTTTATTTCTTCTGATTCTAATTCTTCTATGTTTTCTAGTGGCATTTTTCCTTTTGGATTAATCTCTGTGTGTTTCCAATGTTTTATGTAGTTGTTCATTATGTTTTCACAAACTTCTGTAGTTTCAACATTTTCAGTGCAAATATGACAAAAACATGTTTGCTTTCTACTGTCAAATGCAAACACATTTTGGAAGGATTTTGTTTGAATAGAGTGAAGTTCTCTAGTCCCATGTATGGTGATAGCTTCATATGGTATTGATCTATCTATATCTTGGACCCCAACAAGCCAAAAAAACCTACACAATAAATGATAAATCACAAATGACAGTTTTAATGTTAGTGTACAAATACTTTAATGTTAGTACAAACATTTTTTAAGATTGACAATTAATATAAATTAAAAAAATAATGTATATACCTGTGCACATATTTTGGTTGTTGACTACAATCATGGCTTAGATTTGATTTACACCATTGGATAACCTCTACAGCTGAATGAAATCATTTATAAGAATGGTTCATTTTCCATCTTCGAAGTGCTCTCTTTACGCATGCTCCTGCACCATCATGTCCACCTTTTCCATATCCAGTTTCAAAGAAATTCCAGCAATGTTTAATGTTCATTTCTTTATGAAGTCGACATAACCAAAAAAATGATCATGAAGATTTAAATTGTCTTGCACATCCATCCGACCAGATCCAATGTTCATTGAATTCAAATTTATGACTTTTTAGTGAATCATAGAAAAAAATTTCAATACAATGTTGAACAAAATGTGTGTCGTGTGTACGATCATCGCTGATATAAAAGTGATATTATTTAATCACATATAGATTGTCACACGTGATTTCAATGCCATCAACATCTTGTTGAGAATGTCTATATAGAACATGGAAAAATATTGAAACTTGGTCAGAATGATAGTATTCACTTTGAATCTCTTTTTGTGCAGCAAATGTGTAGTTTTCTGCAAAATCAACTACATACAAAATTGTTCGAGTTGGAAAAATTTCACAGGAATGTTTGAATTGAAGGTCTTGCCATCGTGCTCTATGTGAATTCTTGGTGTACTTATAAATTTCACTTTCAAATTTCTTGAGAAAATCTGTCACACATATTTTATCTTCTTGCAATTCAATTCTTTTGGAATGTGCATCACTAGAACTTGTAGAATAATTGTTGTATTCATATCTTCTCCAATCGACGGTTACATTTGAAAGCGACTAATCATTATCGATAGGGTATTTATTGTGGAATAAAACAAGATTTCCACAACCATGACAATGTTTTCCATTGACACATTTCTTATTATAAAATACTTCATCGTGATTTCTTTCACATAGGGTTTGAGATATGAATTCACGTACTGTGCGTGGAGGTGGTGAATTTGTCCAATTTTTTTTACCAAATTTAAGAAACGTGTCGTAATATAATTGAAATTGCACATCATAACGACAACAACATGTGTCATGTATATTTATAGGTCTAACATACCATGGTTTTTGTTGCACAAATGTAGTGATCGACATATTAATTCCATGATGATCTTCCTTGAATTTATTGAACAATTGTACTTATGTCATTTCCATTATATGTTTTGGACGACTTTCATATATATTTCGTGATACTCTTTGTCGTATCGCATCCCTTGAATTTGGTGAAACTCGAGCATGTTCCAACCAATATTTATGTACAATATCTTTAATATCTTCTCCCATTCTATCTTTGTAAGGTTGTCTACAAATAATTGCCCAGCAAGCAAGTTCATCATTTTCATCTATTTGCATTCTGAATTTGCTAGGTTTGTATAGTGTCTTTCTTGAGGTTCCAATTTCTTGTGCTAGTTGTGTTGTCAAACGTTTTTGTCTAGTACTAGCTGAAACAATTGCTGTCTGAAATGCTCTACGTGCAGCACTGGTATCTTTCTTTCTGGATTTTCCAATTTTTTTCACCTATATTTTCTATCACATTATGTTTCAGTTTCCACTCTTTTTTCACCTTGTGAATACCCAATAATGTCGTAGCACCTTCTAACTTCTTGGACACCAATAAATATCTCAAAATTTGCGCTTGTCCTGCTATTGAACAATCTTTGAGAATATTATCATAAATTTTTGTAGCACGATATTGTGCAACATGTATGGGTAATTTTTCTCCATATTTGTCACAATCAATGTATTCCAACATTTCATCATCAATGGTGAAAGTACCTATACATCAAATTAAATTTAATTTAACGTATGTCCAAAAATACAATTCATTATAAAAAATAAATTTTGAAAATACATGATATATACATACTAGGTCCAATTTCTGGATCTTGGTTTTGATCTTCAATATTGACTTCATCAACATTAACATGTAAATCACTATTTACGTCAACAATGGTCTCTTCAACTTCCATTTGTTCTTCTTGTATCCTATTTTCAATTTCCATTTCATCAACATTGTCATGTAAATATGTTCTTATATCTTTAGTTATTTCTTCTGTTTCTGCAACCCTTGCTCTTTTGGCTGTATTTCTGAGTTTTTGTTTCTCCCTATTATCATCGTCATCATGTTTACGATCACTTTTTTTTAGGGTTTCTTTTATTTTGCCATGATTGCTTAATCTCCTTTTGAAAAACCCTTGGAAAAAAATAAGAACACCTTGTAAAGAAATATTCTTTGTAAAACAATTGAAAAAAAAAACTCTTTGAAAAAAACCCTTATTTGAAAAAACAACTGATATAAATATTTTGGAAAAACAAACTCATTTGTAAAAATACTTTGCAAATAAACTCTTCGGAAAAGACCCATTGCAAAGAACCTACTTTGCAAAAATACCTTGGAAAAAAACTTTTTGAAAAAAAAAACTCTTTGGAAAAAAACCCATTGCAAACAAATAACCTACTTTGGAAAAATATCTTGGAAATATACTTTATGAAAAAACTTCTTGCAAAGAAATAACTTCTTTTCAAAATTAATTTAGAACACAAAATCTTTAACAAAAAATGCCTTGGGAAAAACTTCTTTGAATGTACCCCTAGATTATAAATAAGAGGAAAAATACCTTCTAAAAACTCTTTGGCAAAATAAATCTCCTCTAAAAACTCCTTCAAAAATACTTTTACTTATACAAAATGAAGATGTGAGAAAATAATGAGGCTCTTTCGTTTTACTTATACAAAATGAAGAGGTGTGAAGGGAGGTGCAAAAATAATGAAGCTCTTTGGTTTTATTTATATGTTTATTTTTTTCAGCTAACGAATTTTTTTTTGCACTTAGTTTTCGGCCAAACAACCTTATTTGTAACGTCGTCGTTACGGAAAAACATTGTTCGATGGAATAATTATTTGGCCGAATAACCTCTGAAACCTGTAACCTTCATAGTTTTCAGGTTTCTCCATTTTTGGAAGGTAAGATGGATGCCTTACACTACAAAACGACTGTTGGAGTTGATACCTTTAGTTTCAGCATTAAATATACTTTCCGTAGGTATAGATTTTGTTGTGTATAGGTGAGTTCCGATATTTTATTTTTTTTGTTTCTTAACATGTGTCAAGTTTAGTTTCATCTTTTTCAAAATGCAGTGAAATGAAAAATATATAACTTTAAAAATACACCACCAAAAAAATTGAAACAAATATGGTGCACTTAATTGGAGTGTCTACTTCAAAATGGTATTCGTAGATTTTTAATTTTTATAGTCAATTGAGAGAAAAGTGGTGCAACCAAAAACATGTTTAAAACCGACAAGGTTTTCCCATTGATCGAATTCAAAAAAATATTATAATTAGTATATAGATCCTTTGGTTACAAAGTTATAGTCATCGCAATAGTATATTGTCTGTAGATTGTCGTAGCATATTTGTTTTTTTCAAAACACGAATTTAACAATGATTTTACGGGCGCAACCAAACATGACTATTTTTTAGTCCTTTCATTTTATAAGGACATACTGCCAAACATTTTCTGAAACGACATATCAAATCTCAATAAAACAAATTCAAAAAATTATGAATATAAAGCTAACATAATTCTCTAAAAGTTTTGTTTTTACTTGAAAGTGAAATTCTAAATGAAAATATCACTTTCATTCGACCAAAGTTGAAAAACATGAAAAAATCAAATTTATTTTCTCATAAGACCCCCCAAAATAGACACCCATCTTCATGGATTCACCCGTATGTATATTATGTTTCTTTCATTGATGATTTTGCTTAGATGACATGGATATACTTCATGAAGAACAAGGATGAAGTATTCAACAAATTCAAAGAATTTAAAGCCTTGATCGAGAACCACACAGAGAATAAGATCAAGATCTTTCAATCAAATAATGGCAGAGAATTCACATCAAATGAATTCAAAGAATTATGTAGAGATTCAAGGATTAAGAGGGATTTGACCACTCCATATAATCAACAATAGAATGGGGTTGCAGAAAGAAAGAACAAAAATATCATGGAAGTATCAAAGTCAATGATTCATGATCAAGACCTTCCTATGCATTTATGGGCAAAAGCTGTGAGAACAACTATGTATGTACATAACCGTAATCCACACAAAGTAATCGAGAACAAGACAGCTGAAGAAGTATTTTCTGGCAAGAAACCAAAAGTCATCCATCTCGGAATATTTGCCTGTCCAGTGTACATACACCTTCCAAAAGAAAAGAGGACAAAGTTAGATCCTTCAGGAAAGAAGGGTATATTTGTGGGATACTCTGAGAGCTAGAAGGCTTACAGAATATACTTCCCAGGATTCAAGAATATCAACATAAGTAGAGATGTAACATTTGACAAAGAATCAGCTTACATCAAGTCCAGAAAAAGACCTGTTGAAGAATCTGAAGAATCAGAAGCAACCAGAATCTGTAATACAACTATGAACAAAGCAACTCCAAAAGAAGATCAAGAAATGGAAGAAAATCAAGAACTGGTAGATCCACCTCAAGAGAAGAATCCTGACAAGAGGAAACCTACATGGGTATGAGAGGTTATCCAAGGTGCAGAAAGATACGGGTCTCTACTAGTTTTTCAACATTCAAACTAGCATTATGTTAGGATCTTAAACTGAGAGAACAACAAGTACAACAATCAAACACAAGAGACAATGAACACATTGTTTTTCCTCAGGGAAACCATTAATGGAGAAAGCCCTGCAACTTCCTCAGAGATAGAATCAGCACAAAAGGTAAAACCCCAAAATAGTAAGATGCTCTCCTGACAGCAATAACCTTCTTCTTGTCTATCCCCAGTGTCTTCTCCTTCCTCAACTATGCGCTACACTTAAGTGTGTTTGTGATGTGTACTAAATAGAGAGTCCAGCTCTCTATTTATACTAATCCTAGCATGACTAAAACCCTACTAGGGATGACCTCTCTAGGAGAGTCTAATAACCCTAGTGCCTCGAAACTGCGGGGACTTTAACCCTTAGACAATAGGAGGGTTACCCACAATGACTTGACATGACTTGTTTACATTATAGATCTTCCCGATCAGAACATCGGGGCATGACATGACATAATAACATCCTGGAATAAACATCGGGTTACAATAGATAAGAAATACAAGTGAATACATTCTGAAGTTACAATTACATCAACACTCCCTCTTAACTAGGGAGGTATTCTCTCAACACAATTTTCATCACTGGTATTCTTCTCTGGATCCTCTTGTCATTTGCATCTCCAAGTCATCTTTGTCTTCAATTCATCTTTATCTTCATTCTATCTTCATTTCTGGATCTGGATCATCACTCGATCTGGATCATCATCAGTGGACATCATCACTGGATCTAGATCATCACTTGTGGATCTGGATCATCACTCGATCTGGATCATCACTCAATCTGGATCATCACTGTTGGATCTAGATAATCACTCGATCTAGATCATCACTATTGGATCTGGATCATCACTTGATTTGGATCTCTCAGAGTCATCATAACTAGATCTGGATAATAGCTTGATCTAGATCTTCTCTGGTCATCATCATACGTGCTATCTCATGATTCTTCTCGTCACAGGAATTTCTATAGAGCCAGCCTTCTTTCATGCTGGTTGTAGGCCTAGCCATCATGTAGGTCTTCTTCAACACTTATATCTTACCTACTCGTTAGAATATCCCTCCCAACACTTACATCTGACCTACTTGTCAGAAAGGCATGCCCAACACTCACATCTGATCATGTAGGAACCTACAATCACATCATAAAGGCCCATCACTCACATTCACCAGCATGATAGGGCATCACTATCATCTGTGAAAAGGATTCAACACTTACATCTAACCTGGTAGGAACCAAATCCGACACCCTCGTCAGAAAGGCATGCACTCACATCTGACTTGGTAGGAACCAAATCCTACACCCTCACCAGAATGGCCCCCAGTCCCAAACTGAGCTACCTGGTAACGAACCAGGTGCCTCCATTCTCCCGGAGAATGGCAGTTTCCCTTATATATGATCTGGTAGGAACCAATTCCTACACCCTCATCAGAATTGCCTACACTCACATCTAACTTGGTAGGAACCAAATCCCACACCCTCGTCAGAATGGGCCCCAGTCCTAAACTGAGCTACCTGGTAACGGACTAGCTGCCTCCACTCTCTCGAAGAGTGGCAGTTGCCCTTACATCTGACCTACTCATCAGAATGGCTAGCACTCATATCTGACATGGGAGGAACCAAATAATTTAACCATGATAGAATAGCTTAGCCCTTACATCTGACCTACTCGTTAGAATGGCTCTCTCAGTCCTGGACTGAGTGTTCCTGGTAACTAACCAGGTACCTCCATTCCCAGAATGGTATTCAACACTCATATCTAACATGGAAGGAACCAAATACTCTCACCATGACATAATGGCTCATCCCTTACATCTGAATTGTTCGTCAAAATGGCTTCCAGTCTCGTCACTTCCCCTTGGAAGGAACCTTGATCTATAGAACACCAATCTTCTCCATGAAGTACTCAAACTTCACTCTAGCCAATGGCTTTGTCAACACATCAGCTATCTGATCGTTTGTCGCAACATACTGGAGCTTCACTTCTCCCCTCTGCACCATATCCCTGATATAGTGATACTTGATCTTGATATGCTTTGACTTGTCATGGAACACTGGGTTCTCCGACAACTTCACATAACTCTGGTTGTCACAATGTATACAAGTAGCATCCAACTGGAGATGAAATAAATCAGATAGTAGCTTCCTTAGCCATACTACCTCACAACTAGCTAAACAAGCTACAACATACTCTGCTTCAGCTGTACTTAGTGCCACACAGGATTGCTTCCTGCTAAACCAAGAGATCACACCTGATCCCATACTGAAGCAACACCCTGAAGTGCTCTTCCTATCGATGACACTGCCTGCCCAATCTGAATCAACATAACCTTCCAGGTTAATCTTTTGATTCGCATCGTACTTGAGCCCATAATAAACTGTACCCCTTAGGTACCTCAGAATATGATTTGCAGCAATCAAGTGAACATTTCTCGGATCTGTTAAGAACTGGCTCAAGGTGTTCACAGCAAAGCAAATGTCTGGTCTCGTTTTCATCAGGTACATCAAGGAGCTAATCATCTGACGATACATCGTAGCATCAAATGACTTTGATGAATCATTTCTCAATAGCTTCAGGTTTGATGCCATAGGTGTGGCCATAACCTTGCAGTCCATCATCCTGAACCTCTTCAGGATCTCTACTGCATACTTCCCTTGTCCAAGGAAGATTCATCCGCACTGTGCCACACCTCCATACCTAAAAAATAATGCATCATGCCCATGTCTTTCATTTTGAACTCGGTAGCAAGCTTTCTCTTCATATCAGCAATCAACGCATCCATACCTGTCACAAATAAATCATCTACATACAGTAGAAGCATCACTGGGTTGCCATCTTCAACCTTGTAGTAAAGGTTGGAATCTTCTTTACTCTTGGTAAAGCCCAAACTAAATAGAAATCTATCAATTCTGTCGTACCATGTCCTGGGTGCCTGTTTCAAACCGTACAGGGATTTCTTCAATCTACACACATGAGACTCCCTGTCATGTGTCTCAAAACCGAGTGGCTATTCTACATACACTTCCTCTTTCAACACACCATTCAAGAAAGTAGTCTTGACATCCATCTGGTGTATCTTCCATTTCATCACTGCAGCTAGAGCAAGTACTGTTCTGATGGAAGTGTATCTGGCTACAGGTGCAAAGGTTTCTTCATAATCTATTCCTTCTTTCTGAGAGAAACCTCGAGCCACAAATATTGCCTTATATTTTTCAATGCTATCGTCTGCAGCATGCTTGATCTTGTAGATCCATTTGGAAGTTACAATTGACTTCCCTTTTGGTCTTGGGACAACATCCCAAACATCATTATTCATGATCGATTGATATTCTTTGATCATAGCATCCTTCCATTCTTTTGGTTCTGTCGCTTCTTCATAATTGGAAGGTTCTTTATCAATGAAATCACATAGTAATGCTACATACCCGGAGCAAGATCTCGTCCTCTTTCTTTCTCTGTGATTTTCTTCTGGAGCCCCATATCTTTCCGCACCTTGGATGAGTTCTTCTACCCAATCAAGTTTCATCTTATGAGGATTCTTCTCTAGAGGTGGATCTACACGTCTTTGTGGTTCTTCAAATTCTCGATCTTATTCTTGAGTTTCTTTGTTCATGGTTGAATCATGAACTATGGGTGCTTCTTCTTCTTCAGGTTCTTTAGTAGGTCTCTTTCTGGATTTGTTGTAAGCTGTGTCTTCATCAAATGTCACATCCTTGCTGATTTCAATCTTCTTGTATCCTGGGAAATATATTCTGTAAACCTTCGAGCTTTCAGAGTATCCCACAAATATACCCTTCTTTCCTGAAGGATCTAATTTTGTTCTCTTCTCTTTTGGAATGTGTATGTACACAGGACAGTCGAATATTCTGAGATGGCTGAATTCTGGTTTCTTGTCGAAGAAGACTTCTTCAGGATTCTTGTTCTCGAGTACTCTATGTGGAGTATGGTTCTGTACATACACTGTTGTTCTGGCAGCTTCCACCCAAAGATGCATAGAAAGGTCTTGATCATGAAGCATTGCTCTTGCAGCTTCCATGATAGTTCTATTCTTCCTTTCTGCAATCCCATTCTGTTGTGGATTATAAGGAGTTGATAACTCCCTCTTAATCCCTGATTCTTTGCATAGCTCTTTGAATTCATTTGAAGTGAATTCTCCGCCATTATCTGATCGAAAGGTATTGATCTTCTTTTCAGTTTGGTTCTCGATCAAGGCTTTGAATTCCTTGAACTTGTTGAATAATTTGTCTTTGTTCTTCATGAAGTAAACCCATGTCTTCCTAGAAAAGTCATAAATAAAATAAACATAATATTCATACCCTCTAAGTGAGTTTGATGACATAGGACCGCATACCTCAGAGTGGATGTTTTCCAAGATTCCTTTTGCTTTGCTTTCACTGATTGGAAATGTCTTCTTTGTATTCTTTATTTCTCACATCCTTTGCATATCCCATCATGTTTTGCTTGAATTTCTGGAAGACCTTGAATATCTTTGCTTGCAATAGGTAGTGCTCTGTAATGCACATGTGCAAGACTTCTATGCCAAATTTCACTTGGCTCTACTGTTTCATGGACTAGGGCTTGTTTTGGATGGCCCTGTAATTTGTAAAATCCTCCTTCTTATTCTCCAATCACCACCACATCATCGATAGTCTTTCCTTTTGGCCACATGATGACTTGACCATCTATGAATGCAACCTGCATTCCTTTTGCATGTAATGCAAATATGGCGGGGAGGTTCTTCTTGAGTCTTGGCACAAATAATACTTCCTTCATTGTTAGAGACATTCTAGAATCTAGCTTATAGGAAGATTCCCCACTACCTTTTATTGGATATTGGTAGTCATCTCCTAGCTTCACCTTGTGAGGTGATTCATGTTCTGATAGTCTCATAAAGGATTCCTTGAATCCTGTCATATGTTTGGAAGCCCTGCTGTCTATGAGACAATCATTCTTCCATGAGTAATGTTTCCTGTGAGAGAAAAAATCAAAACATATTCATCCTCGCTTGAAGAATCTTCACTTTCATATATGGTTCTTTTCTTGGATGGTTCATCATCCTCTGCAGCATGAGCATGATGTCTTCTTTTGTTGCTCCTTTTCTTATTCTGTTTCTTAGGACAATTTCTTGCATAATGTCCTGCTTCATCACATGTATAACATATGATCCTAGAAAAATATTTTCTAGTGTTATCTTTGTGAGAGTGCTTACCTCTGGAGTGATGAGATCTTCTTTTGGTTGACTTAGAGTGTACCGTGAGAGCTTGAGCTTCACTTCCCATATTTTCTTCTCAAGCTGCTATCAGAGCTTATTCTTGAGAGAATTCTTCCCATAGTATGCAGAACTTGACTAATTTCTTTCTAGCATAGATCCCTTGAATAAAAGAGTCCCATGATCCAGGGAGACCATTCAAGGTAGTCATCACAATCTCTGCATTTTCCACTTCTTCATCTACTGCTTCTAGTTGTTCCTTGATCTAAGAAACTCTTGTGAATTAAGACTGGATTGTTTATGCACTCTGAATCTTCACATTCTTTAGTTGATTTCTCAGAGTCATCTTCCAGTTTATGTTCTTCCCTTCAAAAAATTTGGTTAGGGCATCAAGCATAGCTTTAGGTGTCTTTAGGGAGGACACCTATGGTATGAGATGATCCTTGATAGAATCAGCAATGATTCTCTTTTCCATAACCAACTTCTTCTTATGCAAGGCCTTAGCCTCATCTCCCTCTGGAACTGGAACCTCCTCATGGATGTAGGAGTCCAACTCATTCTCTTCTAGGACTAGGGAGATCCTATAATTCCAAGCTCGGAAGTTATTAGCTCCCTCAAGCTTTTGATCAAGCTTGGTATGATGAGACATCTTAATTGAGAACCTGAAATGGAAATACAAAATATTTTAGATCTTACTAGGTCAAGATGTTGAATTTGAATTTTGAGTTGAAATCCTGCAGAGTTGGTTCAGGAGCAAATTAGGGTTTTGCTTTTCTGAAGTTCTGTCCAACCAAATGCTTTGAAATTGATCCCTAACTTCAATTTTGGGGAGGAGATTAATCTAGGCCTGGGTTCACTAAAAAATTCCTCTTCTATGAAAAGCCCTAATTTCTGGTAGCAGTGTTGGGTCCAAAATTGAAAAACCTCAGAATTGGATTCTGCTTCAATAGAAATATGTGCCCTAGGGAGGGGAGTTATTCCAACCTTCTTTTGCTGAAAATCTATGGAGAGAGATCCACAAAGTAGGAAACCCTAGTTCCCACAGTTGCATAGTGTCTTCTTCTCAGGTTAGCTATGATACCATGTTAGTTTGTCAACATTCAAGCTAGCATTATGTTAGGATCTTAAACTAAGAGAACAACAAGTACAGCAATCAAACACAAGAGACAATGAACACCGTGTTTTTCCTAGGGGAAACCATAAATGGAGAAAACCCCGCAACTTCATCAGAGATAGAATCATCACAAAAGGTAAAACCCCAAAATAGTAAGATGCTCTCCCGACAACAGTAACCTTCTTCTTGTCTAGCCCCAGTGTCTTCTCCTTCCAAAACTATGTGCTACACTTGAGTGTGTTTGTGATGTGTACTAAATAGAGAGTCCAGCTCTCTATTTATACTAAACCCGGCATGACTAAAACCCTACTAGGGCCGACTTCTCTAGGAGAGTCTAATAACCCTAGTGCCCCGAAACTGTGGGGAATTTAACCCTTAGACAATAGGAGGGTTACCCACAATGACTTGACATGACTTGTTTACATTATAGATCTTCCCGATCGGAACATCGAGGCATGAAATGACATAATACATCCTAGAATAAACATCGGGTTACAATAGATAAGAAATACAAGTGAATACATTCCAAAGTTACAATTACATCAATAGTCTCCAAAAGAGATGCACAGAGAAAGGAAAATAACTAGGTCCTGCTCTGGTTACGTAGCCCTATTATGTGATTTCATTGATAAAGAATGTTCCAACTATGAAGAAGAAGCAGAAAAGAAAGAATGGAAGGATGCTATGATCGAAGAGTAGAGATCGATAATGAAGAATGATGTTTGGGATGTTATCCCAAGACCAGAGGGGAAGTCTATTGTAACAACCAAATGGATCTATAAGATCAAGCATGCTATAGATGGTAGCATAGAGAAATATAAAGCAAGATTTGTGGCTCGTGGCTTCTCCCAGAAAGAAGGAATAGATTATGAAGAGACTTTTGTACCTGTAATCAAATACACTTCCATCAGATCAGTACTTGCTCTAGCTGTAGTAATGAAAGGGAAGATACATTGGATGGATGTCAAGACTGCTTTCTTGAATGGTGTAGTGGAAGAGGAAGTGTATGTGGAGCAGCCACTCAGTTTTGAGACACATGATAGGGAGACTCATGTGTGTAAATTGAAGAAATCCCTGTACGATTCGAAATAGGCACCTAGGACATGGTACGCCATAATTGATAGATTCCTATGAAGTTTGGGCTTTACCAAGAGTAAAGCGGATTCCAACCTTTACTACAAGGTTGAATAAGAGAACCCAGTGATACTCCTACTATATGTAGATGATCTGTTTGTGACAGGAAAACATGGGTTGATTGCTGATACGAAGAGGAAGCTTGTTGCCGAGTTCGAAATGAAGGACTTGGGTATGATGCATTACTTTCTAGGCGTGGAGGTGTGGTGGAATGCAGATGGAATATCCCTTGGACAAGGGAAGTATGTAGTAGAGATCCTGAAGAGGTTTGGGTTGATGGACTGGAAGGCCATGACCACACCTATGGTATCGAAACTGAAGCTATTGAGTGATGCTTCATCCGATTCAGTTGATGCTATGATGTATCATCAAATGATTGTGTCCTTGATGTACCTAATGAATACAAGACCAGATATTTGCTTTGCTATGAACACATTGAGCCAATTCCTGACAAATCTAAGATATGTTCACTTGATTGCTGCAAAGCATATTTTGAGGTACTTAAAGGGTACATTTGATTATGGGCTCAAGTATGGGGTGAATTAGAATATTAACCTGGAAGGTTACGTGGATTCAGATTGGGCAGGCAGCGCCATTCATAGGAAGAGCACTTCAAGGTGTTGCTTCAGTATGGGATTAGGTATGATCTAGTGGTTTAGCAGGAAGCAATCATGTGTGGCACTGAGTACAGGTGAAGCAAAGTATGTTGCAGCTTGTTCGTCTAGCTGTGAGGTAGTGTGGCTTGAGAAGCTACTATCTAATTTGTTTGATCTCTAGTTGGATGCTACTTGCATATATTGCGATAATCAAAGTTGTGTGAAGTTGTTAGAGAACCCAGTGTTCCATGACAATTCGAACCACATTGAGATCAAATATCACTATATCAGGGACATGGTGCAGAGAAGAGCAGTGAAGCTCCAGTATGTTGCGATGCATGAGCATATAGCTGACGTGTTAGCCAAACTATTAGCTATAGTGAGGTTTGAATACTTCAAGGAGAAGCTTGGTGTTCTCCAGATCGAGGTTCCCTCCAAAGGGAAGTGATGAGTTCGTGAGTCTTTCTGACATGGTTGATGTGTTCATCCCATGGTCATATATAAGTGCTGATCCATTCTGATGTTACTATGGAATGTGTTCATCTCACATGATCAGATATGAGTGCTGAGCCATTTTGAGGTGACTGTAGGATGTGTTCATCTCACATGATCATATATAAGTGTAGAGCCTTTCTTACATGGTTGATGTGTTCATCGCATGGTAAGATATAAGTGTCGAGCCCTTCTTACATGGTTGGTATGTTCATCCCATGGTAAGATAGAAGTACTGAGCCCTTATGACATGGTTGATGTGTTCATCCCATGGTCAGATATAAGTACTGAGCCCTTCTGACATGGTTGATGTGTTCATCCCATGGTCAGATATAAGTGTTGAGCCCTTCTGATATGGTTGATGTGTTCATCCCATAGTCAGATATAAGTGTTGAGCCCTTCTTACATGGTTGATGTGTTCATCCCATGGTAAGATATAAGTATTGGGCCCTTCTTACATGGTTGATGTGTTCATCCCATGGTAATATATAAGTGTTGGGAATTTTTGACATGGTTGACATGTTCATCCAATGGTTAGATGTGATTGTTGGGAATTTCTGACATGGTTGATGTGTTCATCCCATGGTCAGATGTGAGTGTTGGGCGGGCCTTTCTGACTGGGTCAGATATAAGTGCTGAAGAAGATGAAGACCTACTTAGAGGCTAGGCCTACAACCAACATGAAAAAGGGCTCGTTCTATAGAACTTTTTGTGACGAGTAGAATTGATATAGCACCACTGATGATGACCTAGTGATGATCTAGCAGTGATGATCTAGATCCAGTGATGATCCATATCTAGTGATGATCCAGATCTAGTGATGATGCAGATCCAGTGATGATCCATATCCAGTGATGATCCAGACTTGAAGATTAAGATGACTTGAAGATGAGTTATTGTCATTTCCAGAATTAGTATAAATAGAGAGGGATCCTTTCTATTTATCATACATTCACTCACACTCAGTTGTAGTGCATAAATAAGAGAGAAAGAAGAAGCTGGGACAAGAGAGAGAGAGAGTATTGTTGTCGAGAGATCATATTACTATTTTTGGGTTTTACTTTTGGTGCCGATTCTATCTCTAAGGAATTTGCAGGGTTTTCTCCTTTATGGTTTCCCCAAGGAAAATATTTGTGTTCATTGTCTCTTTTGTTTGATTGTTGTGCTTTTTATTCTCTCAGATAAGATCCTAAGATAATATAGCTTAAATGTTAAAAATCTAACACATTCTACTGACTGAAGGGCATAGGAGATGAGATATGGACCAATCTCAAAGGATCATCTTGACTCCATTCAATTTATTGGAATGGAAAGCTAAGATGGAGATATTGTTGAGAGAGAAAGGCCTCTACAGGGTTGCCATGGAAATTGAGGTAGAGCCCAATGTCGCTACAGAGAAAATCAAATGGAACAACGGGAGGAATGAGGCCTATGGTATTTTGTGTCTGAGTATTTCAAGAGACCTCCTCTTCCATCTTGATTCATTGAAATCTCCTAATGAGGTGTGGGAGAAGATTGAATAGATTTTTGGAAAGACAGATGAGATGAGAGGACATGAAATCGAGAATGAATTGATCTCCTTGAATCCCAACAACTTTGAATCATTGCAACTCTATTTTACCAAGTTTACGGCCCTTGTTTTGCAGTTAAAACAATGTGGAATTGAAAAGGAGGAGAAACTAGTTTTGACCATTCTCTCAAAGCTTCGTCCTGATTATTCAGTTTTTGTTTCAACCTTATATGGTACTAAATTAATAGCTCGAACCTAGAAGATGCCTAAGCTTGCTGATTTCATGGAATCCCTCACTCAGGAGCAAGATAAATTGGTGATGATGGGCACCATCAAACCTTCCAAAGACCAAGATTTGGTTGTTGGAGATTCGAAGGTGGATTCAAAAAGCAAGAAAAAAGATAAAAATCCACCTGAGCAAAAGAGAGATAAGGAAAAGTATCAAGAGGAGTCCTCAGGCTCCAAGAAGAACCCCCAGAAGAAGAAGAACAAAGGAGAAATGAGCAAGTGCACATACTGCAGTAAGGGCTATCATATTGAGAGCTCTTGTATGAAAAAATAGATAGACATGTTGACCCAACTCTTGGAGAAGAACAACATCTCCCTTCCTGATTGCTCAAAGAAGATGGAAGGAGGATCAAATTTAGAAGACAAGGAGAGAGTACATGCCTTGGTTGCTGGCACCTCAAGATTACCTAGTTTCATCATTGATTCTGGAGCTTCCAGACATATGGTTTTGACAAAAGAGATATTCTCTAATCTTGACATGTCGAAAGGTCCACCAATAGTTTTGGGAGATAACTCTCTGACTGACAATATGGGAAAGGGTGGGATTGATCTTGACCATGGTAATTTCAATAATGTGTTGTATGTTCCAGGTCTTTCCTCTAATCTCTTGTTAGTGTATCAGATGACTCACACCGGGTCTCCAAATAAAGTCATCCTCTCCCACAATGAAGTTGAAATTTCTGATATTTTGAATGGTAAAGTCATAGCAAAAGGTGTTATTGATCACACTTCGAAGGTATACAAGTTTTCCCATTTTCTACCCTACTCAAACCCTTATGCTCTTATTACTCATGCTAATGAAACAAGCAAGCTTTGACATGAAATATTTGGCCATATTAACTACATGTATCTTTCTTATTTGAGTGAAAAATACATGGTCATAGGGTTACCAAAGATCAAGTTTCCTAAGTGAGTTTGTCAAGGTTGTATCCTAGGAAAATACCTAGAGCACAAGCATGATAGAGCTAGTCATAAGAGAACCTATGCACCTCCTAAGTTGATCCACAGTGACATTTTTGGTCCATTCCCTCATATGTCCATGAGTCAATCCAAATATGTAGTCACCTTCATAGATGACTTTTCCAGGTATTGTTGGGTTCACTTCCTAAAGCATAAGTCTGAATTTTTTGACCTCTTAAAAGTCTTTAGAGCCTTGGTTGAAAACCAATATGGGAGGAAACTCAAGATCCTCAGATATGAAAATGGTGGTGAGTATGTCAAGTCTGAGTTCATATAGTATTGCAAAGATGTACATATCTAGATGCAGAATTCTATCCCTTACACACCACAACAAAATGGTGTTGCTAAGAGCAAGAACAGATCACTAAAGGAGATGGCAACTTGTATGATGGAGGCAGAAACTTTGCCACCAAAGTTTTGGGCCGAAGCTATAAAATGTGCATCCTATATCTAGAATAGGGTTCCACATAAGAATCTTGATGGTATGATTCCTTTCGAATATTGGAGTGGGCACAAGCCATATGTGACCCATTTCAGGATTTTTGGCTCAAAGGCTTGCGCTAGAATTCCAACTGAAAAGAGGAAGGATTTGCAACCCAAAATCCAAGAGTGCCTATTTGTTGGGCATTATGAAAATTAAAAAGGCTACAAGCTGATCAACTTGAGCACTAACAAATATTTCATTGAAAGAAGTGTTTAGTTCGAAGAAGAGCCTTTAGCAGCAGTTGAAGTTGGAGATTCCTCTTCACCACCATAGCCATTGATTGTAAGTGAAGAGAATAATGAGTTTGATGATTATGATATGTATGATAATTATGAATTAATTGCATATGCTAACATCCCTATAAGAGAAAATTGGTCATCAAGGACCATTCATGGAGCTGGGGAACTAGCTAGAAATCCTAATGACACTAGGAGGACTAGATGTCAATTTGAGAGTGCCCTTTGTGTGAAAGATCATCTCTTTGCTGAGAAGTGTTATTTGATGATAGATTATGATCCATAGACATATGAAGACACAACACATGATCCAAGATGGAAAACAGCCATGAAAGAAGAATTCAGCTCGCTCCAAAAGAACAACACATGGAAACTAGTTGATCTCCCCCTATGGAGAAAGCTAGTGAAGCGTAAGTGGGTCTTCAAAAATAAGTTTGCTGCTGATGGTTCACCTTCAAAATATAAGGCAAGGTTGGTAGCCAAGGGATACTCTCAGGTACATGGTATTTACTACAATGAGACCTTTTCACTAGTGGCAAAGATGGACTCCATAAGGCTTGCCCTTGCCATTGTAGCTTCGGAGTAGTGGGAGGTACATCACATGGATGTAAAGTGTGCCTTTATGAATGGATATATGAATGAATATATTTATATGAAGAAACTAGAAGGTTTTTTATTTAATATATATTTAGTGTGCAGGTTGAAGAAACCATTGTATGGGCTCAAGCAAGCCCCAAAGGCTTGGTATGCAAAGATTGATGGATTTCTGCAGTCACTAAGTTTTTTTCGATGCAAGTCTGATCCTAATGTCTATTTGAAGGTGATTCACAGTTAATTATGATTATTGTTCTCTATGTGGATGACCTACTAATTACAGGAAGTTCAAAGAAAGAGATTGCCTCCTTGAATGATGCAATGAACCATGCCTTTTCTATGACAGATTTGGGATTGTTGAGGCAATTCTTTGGTCTTGAAATTGCTCAATCCCAACATGGAATCAAGGTTCATAAGTCAAATTATGCTTAATATTTTCTCACCAAGTTCAGAATGAAATATTGCAAGCCAAGCAAGACTCCATTCCTTTCAGGAGTTAAGCTTGAGGAAGCAGGTTCTTCTCCTATGGTAAATAATACATTGTATAGGCAATTGATTGGGTGTTTGATTTATATTACACATACTCGACATGACTTATATTATGCAGATAGTGTGGCTTCAAGATACATGGATCAACCTCATGCGATACATTGGAGAGCAACCAAGAGGATCCTAAACTTTGCTCAGGGAATAAGGACTCATGGGATTTTCTACAAAGAAAAATCTGACTTAGAGCTAGTTGGATTTACTGATAGTGATTGGGCAGGTGACAACACAGATCAAAATTATACCTCAAGATATGTGTTCATTTTTGCAGAAGGACCAATCAGCTGGTCAAGTAAGAAGCAGAGTGCCATAGCACTCTCATCTACAGAGGCAGAGTATAGAGGAGTTGTAAATGCAACTACTCAATGGTTGTAGGGAATACTTGGAGAATGTGGTTTCGAATCATAGTTTTCAACAATCATCTATTGTGACAGTCAAATCACCATATGAATCTCCATTGATCTAGTTCTAAGACAAAGAACCAAGCACATTGAGATCCATATGCACTATATCAGGGAGCTTGTGCATGATGGTACCCTTGTTCTACTCTAATACACATCTTCAGAACAAGTATTAGACATCTTCACTAAAATATTCTGTGAGAAGACCTTCAGTAATCTAAAATCACTGCTAGGGATTTCTGATCATGTGGTGAAGAATGATTGATGACAAGATTTCCAAAATTTTGTTTTCCTGTCCATGTTTAAGGGAGGATTTTCCCACTAGGTTTTTTCTTCTTTCCTTGGTTGTATGGACATGCAATATGTAAAAGGGTGACTAAACCTTGTTGTTAGGCCCTATAATTTTCTGATATTTATTCATAAAGTTAGGATTAAGGGAGGTGTTATAATAATCAACCCATAGTTACCCATATTTGACATTAATTAAATCATTTTTGTCTTATTCCTAGAATCCTAGATTCCCTCTCTATTCTAGTTGACTTCTACATGTTCCTAGAAGTCAATAATTGCTAAATTGGACCATGGAGCACTTTGGAATCATCCTGAAAACATAATTAGCATGTATACTTTATTCCCGGTTCCTTAAAGTGCATATCTACTTTTTCTGAAAGTTGCCTTGCTTTACATCTGTTTTAAGGGATAAAGGAAAAGCTAGTCTAGGGGAACTTGCCTTGTTTTTTGACCACATCATCCTCCTTCCTTTTCTCCATACAAAAGAATAAATTATTTTTCTTTCCACCACATATTATCTTTTCCACTTTCTTTAGCTAATTTGAGAGGATCTTCATGGATTTGGAAAGTCCTTTTTGCACCTATGGGAGATTTGACTTGTTTTAGTTAGCCTGTTTTTTTACCAATTCGAATAGAAACCTAGTGATTTCAAATATATAATGTAATTATATATTTGAGCAGCCTATTACTTCATATGGCTGGCTAATTTACACTTATTCAAAACAGGATTAAGTTATGCTCCATTTTCAGTCTCCTTTTGTGTGAATTTTGCATGTTTGATTAGAAATTTTGTGAGTGTAATAGATCTATCTATTGGGTTCAATTTCCACACATACCATAAATTAGGACTCAAATACTTATCCTCAATCATACAAGTATCCATATCCTTGAGCGCACTATTTTTCCACTCTGCCACACCATTTTTTTGTGGTGTGTAGGGGACTGAATGCTGCATTTGGATGCCACATTCCTTACATAGGTGCTGAAAATTATTGTTCACATACTCTTTACCATTATTAGTATGAAGGATTTTGATATTTCTCTCGCTTTTATTCTCAAATAGGGCCTTCCAAATATTTAGAGTCTCTAAGACATCAGATTTGATGTTAAGGAAATAGACCCAAAAGAACCTTGAGAAAAAATCTATGAAAGTGAGAAAATACCTTGATCCTCCAAAGGAGGGAGTGGAAAAAGGACCAATGATATATGAATGCACCAATCCAAGCACTTGTGTATCTCTCCTATCCTTCCCTTTCTCATATATGCTCTCTGGATGCTTTCCCACCACACAACCAATGCATGCACCATTGGAGGTCTTGATAGGAGGAAGCCCTTCCACCATGCCATCCTTCACTACTACATTTTGACCAAAAATCCGACGGCCGTCATGTCGGATTTTCGACACTTCCCTGTCGCATGTACGACACTTAGTTTTTTTTTGAAGCGTCGGAAACTTGGCGTCGGTTAAGCGACACCTAAGTAACCATCGCTTAAGCGACACTTAAGTAACCGTCGCTTGAATTTAAAGCGTCGCTTATCCGACACTTATTAAGCGACAATGACGAAAACTTTGAAGAACTTTTGCACCCACAGGCGTCGCTTAAACGACGGCTACAAAGACTACTTGTCGGATATGCGACGGTTTCTAAGGGTCGCTTAAGCGACGGAGACAAAGAAAAGCTGTCGAATAAGCGACGGTTGCAAATAAAAGCTGTCGGATAAGCGACGGTGGCTAAGCGTCGCTTAAGCGACGGCTGTGATTTTAAAAAAAAAAAATAGCACTAAAGGATTCAGTACCCAGCGGGTAGGTGTATGCTTTGGCTGCTCTAATGGCCATGTCCAGATCAGTGACAGGCTCATATGTAACTGCAGGTAGCTCACTGAAAAGGTCCTTCAGTCTCAGTAACATTTCAAATTCAGTCTGGAGGACTCTCAGTATGTCTTTTCCTCCCAATTTTTTTTCCAATGTGGACATCCATGACTCATCATTTTTAAAATAAAGCATTAATTGTTTGAACTTATCCATATAAATAAGGCTTCCTTTTTCAATTCCCTTCTTCTCCACTTCTAGCCCCTCCAGGTGCTTGTTGATAGTATTCTGAAGAGCTTCCATGTAAGCTTGCTTCTGCAAGATAATCCTATACATCTTTCTATACTCGTCATCAGAAAAAGGTATTGTTTATACTTTTCCTGCCAGTTTATCAGGAGTGTCCACTGTAGAATCATCTTTGCTTTGTTGCATCACTTCTTTGAGGTCAGCAACCTTTCTCTCTAGTAAAAATATCTTATCTTCATATTACTCTTTCATATCATGCATTTGCTTTACCAGGGCATCTTTATCGTCCTCAAGCAGAACGAGTTCTAGTGTGGAAACTGGATTGAAACCTGGCTGGCATCTTCAGCTTTGCCTTTAATTGAGTGGTCTCAACATCTTTCTCATTGAAAGCTTTATGCACTTCATTCAAATTTCCTGGGTGAGTACCCAGCCAGCCTGAAAATGAGATTTTCCAATTATTGGACCCTGGTGGCCCGTGATCTCGTAATCACTTTCTTCTGTCGGAGTTGCTTCTCCATTTTGCCTAGTGCTTCCTTCTTTCATCTTCTTCACACTGGCGTGGGTCTTGCTAACCTCTCTGTGTAACACTGAAGTTACCTGAGTGTGCAGCTCCAGTTTCTACTTATAATGATCCACTCTAATTGAACCCTATCCAAAAGGCTGTGTTTACTCATATACTATTCTCTATAGTGAACATGTTTTATCCCACCTCCATGCCTCCTATGAGGAATTTACAAAAATTGACCCGCTATTTATCATAAAAATATATAGCAGATGGGTGGGTTGGATAGTCTAGGGTTGGGGTTGTATAGAAAACTATCTATAAAAAGAAAACCTTATCCCAACCCCGGCCTCCCCATAAATCCCTATCCCACTCGATAAATCCCTGCCTGAACAATACGGGTTGGGTGGAAGGAGTGAGCTCCCGATTCGTTTATATGTCACAGTGACACCAGGGCCATATCAGAATGAGGTATTGGCTTACTCTAGCGTGGTGGGCACTTGTTGGCTATATGAGCTTTTGAATAGAACAAATGTTAACTATCTATAGATTTTATGCTTTCTTGAGATCTATTATTACTTGATTGGTCTACGTAAAGAGGAGTGCAAAATAGGGTAAGTGCCATTGACTTAAGGAACCAACCTAGCTAATGAAAGGTAGGTTCTGCCTCTGATGCCCAGCTAAGCACAGACTTATCTCTGATGCCGAGGAAGTACAAGTGGTAAAATTCATTCAGCAAGTGTTATAAAATGCTGGTGCAATGCTATATCGAAGCCCGTCCAACAATGCTCTATTTGAAGCCCTTCCATCCATCCAATGCTGTAAGTTTGGGGCATTACTAAGTGGGGTAAGTAGTAAATGAAAATTGGTTTAACAGGTGGATTAGTAGAGTAGGTAATACAAAATTAAAGGCAAGTACGCATGGTTTAAAGTCCTCCTAGGAATGATGTCTTCAATCATCACTAGTATCTGGCCGGGTAAAGCCTGTCCCCCAACAATAGCAATAGTGTCTATCCACTTAGAATTCCTGGCTAAAGCAAGTGGTTGGTAAGGGCATACAGGCAAGAAAGTAGAGCATGTTGTTGTAAGGAACCCACCAGAAACTAGCCTGTAGTCCACATACATGCACTAATAAATACTCTTTTAGTTAGGCCTCAGTTTCGATCCAGGCACAAAATGTTGTGGTTGGACAATATGAAAAAATTCATCTAAGTAATTCGATGTTTTTTATCGATTGAAGGGAGTTAAACCCTGCACCGGTTTAAACCCTGTAGAACAATAAATAGGGGAGTGGTGATCTCAGCGCTAACCCCTCAGCTAAAATATGATACTGGCATATATAATTTGAAATTGCATATGGTTTTAACAAGCTTAAAGGCAGCCTCTATTACTGTAAGGTAGTATATTAAGGCTTGTTTCCATGGCACTTTTATGGAAAAAAGAATAGAAAAGCTTGTCTCTAGCTTAAACGATTCTCTACAGTCCATAGGGCAGTCCATGTAGCAGCTTCATGCTTGTTGGACTAATATACTCGGTACTCCACTTAGTTACCCAGATGGGGGGATACTCGGGCTACTGGGCTACCAGGTTCTGCCACACCAAATTTTGAAAAGCTTTATCGATTTCATATAAAGAGGCAAAAAATATGGTTTATGACTTATCGTATGTTCAAATGATAAAGTTCCAACCACTCATTGTACTCCAGATTTTTTATCATTTACCAACATTTTCCCATATCAGAGTCGAATGACAAACCCGTCAAAAAAAGGTTTGCATTCCCATGCAGAACATATAAAAGCAGTTCTAACTTCTAAAGATAAGTACATATGAAAGTTGTGCTAGTAAAACAGCAGATAATTTATCACCTGTATATAGAAATCAAGGCCTCTGGCGCCATTCCAGCAAATGACCCACATATATACGGACCATACTTGACATTTGTTGCAACAACACCATAATTGAAAATTGTGTAAGGAAGCAAGAAAACTGGGAACACAGCCATAGAGGTAATTAGCAGGAATGCTAGAACAGGCCTTTTGAAGGTTGAGGCATCCCAATTCATAATCGGAATGACAACCTATAATAAGCCAAAGAGTAAACATGTCTTAGAACAAGACTATCTCTGATGAAGGAAAATTGACATAAAGTAATCCAACACATGCACAACTTCCTATCCCATTATTGCAGTTCAAAGATAAGGACCACAAACTAATAATTATCCTTTTTTTCTTCATTATCAAGATAAGAGGAAATGATAGAAGTAGAATTGCATCACAACTAAAGACTTATCTAGGCTAACCA